>PVKU01003258.1:0-186337 GCA_004027475.1 Anoura caudifer
TCATCATCATCATCATCATCATCGTCAGAAAGTTTGCACAACTTGCGTTACTATCTATGCTCATTTAGCATCGTGCACCCAGCTACTCTCTGCAAATTCCTTGCTAATCTTCAGTGCTCGACTTTGCTGTGACCACCTTAAGCCAACTTGTCTTTGGGGCTCCAGGCTTCTGCTCCTGCCTTTTGTCCCCACTTCACCCTTTCCAGGTGCCCAGCCAGGGCCAGGCTGCTCATCCCCACTCCTTCCTGGCAACAATTGATCCCAGGAAATTTCTGCCCTCCATCACTTTCTTCTCAGCATGAACTGAAGTCAACATGTTACCCTTCCCAGAACATTTATGTGTCACGGTGTATCCTGTTCCAGAACTTGTATCCTGGGAAAGGAATTTCTAGCCTCAGTGACCAGGCTGGGGAGATGTTTGAGAACAACTCCCATACAACCTGTAGCAGCCTCTGTTCTTCCAGTGGACGGGGCAGCACCTTGAGAAAATGCACACAGGCTGTTTGCCTTGTTTCTGGCGAGACTTGCAACTTCAGTACGTTTTCTTTCTGAGCTCTGTAAATACGTCTTCTCATATTTTGAAGCAAAGCTCTAACTGAGAGGTTTTTTCTTGTGGTTTTTTTTTTTTTCAGTCTTTGATTAACTTCACTCAACAATTTCATGATAGATTTCCAGGGTTTGTTAACAAGAGAGGAAATGCCTTAATGACTAGAAAACAGATGATTTTTTAAAAAGTATCACCTTTCTTACTGGTTTTGGAGGCTGAATTTGCTTTCTAAAATCATAATAACTGGATAGATTTTAGAAATATTCATGGAGCTCTTTTATGGATTAAAGGAAATAATAGTTATGGAAGGATTTTGAAAACTAGCAAACATGTTTATGTACTTTGAGTACATAAACAATGCTGGTGATGAAAAAAGATATTGCCCTAACACCACAAGGCCTCCCCTTCCAAAGCACAAGGCAAACCAACCGAACCATTCCTTGAATAGATTCTGTTGTAGACTTTCAAAACTCAAACTTCATAGGCTTTTTATGATTACTAAAATTTCAAGGCAATTTGCATTCAGGTTATGTGCTTAGTTCAAACTGTAACAGCTTCCATTTGGCCAGATGCCATTAATAGGAAGTATTGGGTTATCGGCTTCATGTTTGCTTCCCTCACATTGGCTTGTGGTAGGTAGCAATTTCTGGACTAGTGAAAACACATACAAAGTGTGAGTAACCTTAGGCTGATGAGCATGCCATTTTAGAGTGCTTGAGAAGGAATTAATTTATATGCAGCTACTACTACTTATTGCTTCCCTTCTCACTGCAAACCTTCACGGTGACTTCAAAGGAGAAAAAAAGTGGAATCTTGTCTGTGAAACAGAAAAAAAATTGTGATCAGCTGCAGGTCTAATGTATGTTATAAATAGTTATTGTAAATAAATTCCTAAATTCTTTAGAATTCATTGTCTTTTCATATGCAATGTAAACTAACAACAGAAAACAAAACTGCCTTTAGAGGTTACCCTTTACCTCGTCTGTTTAAGCTACACTATTTCATAAATTCACATGTAGCTTAGTTATTAATAAAATAAAAACAAAATAGGCAGTTTTGTTTTCTGTTGTTAGTTTACATTCAAAACCAAAGGGGGTTAGGATTGAGGGTGAGAGGTGGGGTGGGGCAGAGTGATGGGGGAAAAATGGAGACAACTGTACTTGAATAAGAATTAAAAAATAGGTTATAGACAAAAAATAAATAAAAACAACCCTTGTTAAGAGCTAACCAGAAATTATATTTCATATCATTCTCAGTCTAATATTGATTGATTAGACAATATTGATGTTATTTAGTTCAAACCAAACTCAAAATTCTTCCAAAGACAGGTTATTTTTTAAAGAAAACTTAAGGAAATTGTTAAGGGAAGAATTTTTTTGTTTGTTTTGCTCAGCCTTTCATGGAATAAAGTAGCACTTAGCTTGATGTGTGTTTAGAAGTATTCTGCTCATGAGTTGGCTTTAATCAGCTCTTGTGCACCGAGGGCAGGGTCTCTGTGCCGCATCTGTCAGCATAGTCCACCCCTTCAGGATGTCTGCATTCTCCAAGATACTTTAGGATCTCCTACCCAGGGCAATGGGAAAGGAAGAAATGTCTAGATTTGGGGTCAGCAGGCCTGGGTTCTAGGGGGAGCTTGTCACTGACAACCTGTCATCACACTGTTTCTTCCTAAATTGTGAAATGACATGAGTAATACCCACCCTACTTATGTGAGTACTATGAAGAATCAAAACCCATTTTATAAACGATAAAGCCCTATGGTGAGGTATTAGTGTCATAGAAGCTAGGATTAAATAGAGTCATTTATTTCTTCACTCTTACTGTGGGTGTGAAAATGGAGAAAAGCTGTGTCTTGTACATTTTTTGGTCCCCCTTGATGTTTGTTTGTTTGATTGATTGATTGATTGATTGATTATGGTCACTGACATTTTGTCATGATCACTCCTTAGTTCCTAGGCAAGAGATTCTTAAGAACAAGTAGTCTATAATCCCATGTCACCTATAACCATTTGTCTGAAGCCAGAGAAACATACAGTACTGAGATAGGAATGTTGTTTTATAGCATGTGACAATTTCAGAGAATTGCGTACTATTACACAGTTTAAGTCACCATTTCAATAGCTTTTCATGAACTGGCATCTATACTGAGGCAAATTATGTGGACTTGATTTTAGCACCTAGGAGTTGTTGCTTACCATTGCAGACCCAACTCGACTGACTTTGATGGGATTCCCTCGTCCTGAAAGGTCCATCTGTGCTCTGTCCATCATATACAGGCAAGCATCCAGGATGCCATCCTCAAACTATTTGGGGAAAAAAAGGAGAAACTACTTAATGTCCACTTTGCAAGCAAGATACTCTCTGGTAAAAATTAAAATGAAACCACAACCTAATGTTTAGAAATGTGTATTTTCTATACAGTAATTGCTCATAATCTTTCATACTGAATATTTCATACTAGGGGGAATGAAGGAGACATCCTCTTTTATTTCTCAGTGAAATAAATAAGAACTTAAAAGCAAGCTAGAAATAGAAACAGAACTATTAGAAAATCAATGTACAGTTCTTAAGGATCATGAACTGACTTGAAGTTCTTCAGAAAACTGTACAAGGTAATTTAGAGGGTCTCTCCAACACATTGGCTCCAGTGCCCAAGGCAAAGGGAATCGACGATATACCAAAGTCAAGCCAAAGTCTTGAGACCTCAGCAGTCGCATGAGTCCTTGGGTGTATAGAAAATAAATGGCTCTCAGGTATAGCACAGAAAGGTACAGCAGGCCTGTATTCCTTGCATGGGAAATAGAAGGAGACCTCATGCAGTGAATATCTGTCTTAGGTTTTCCTGCTTCTGAGACAAGGTGGACCCAGGGTCAAAGAGAGGGCAGAACAAAGTAGATTATATTATCGAGGGAACAACCTAGTAGTTCAATTTCCTTAGCATGAACAGCTAGCCATTTGCAACACCAGTATTTTCTAAAAAAGGAATGAAGATAAAGTAGTAATAAAATGACAAAATGGGAAGGGTTCACCTATACTGTACTTCACTGTACAGGAGATTTTTCTGAATACAGAAATCTTGCAATTATCTACACAAGTACTTGTGACAGAAACCGCAATCTCACTGGCTAATTACCATGTAATTCTTTATTAAATCCAGTGAGAATACCAGCTCTACATGTACTCTAAACAGATGCAATGGAAATGGTAACGGGTAATTGCATTATTTCTTTGGGTATATAAAGAACTCATTATTCTTGCTCTTCTTATGTAACACCTTTCAGCTGTGTCTATGGGACATGATACCAGCTTGCTGGAGAGGTAAAAGAATAGTCATAGAACTAGTTGTTTCTCTGCATCACTGCACACCATTGGGTTACTTGGTTCTTAATGTTTAAAGACCTAAATTAATGGACTCCGAATGACAATAGAAACAGAAAGTGCCTGTGTTCAAGGGTGACTGTCAAAGGCATTCTGGCTAAGGAGGACCCTTTTCCAGTCCTCTTTGCTACCCACCCTGGAGATTTTTCCCTGCTTAGCTCTCTATAGATTGTCACATTGGGAATATTAAGATAATTACACCTGGAGTTAGGAATCAGGGACCCAGAGCAAGGGTTCAAGACAATAGGCGATAGTCAAAGGTTATATGTCTCTTGGGAAGGGGAGAGCTTATAACTGGGGAGCCAGGCAGGGGTCCAAAACAAGGGAAGAGAACATAGGCCATTAGCTTGATAGGATGTCAGAAATATAGGTGGCAAGCTTGAACTCTGGGCATGGGTCTCTCAGGAGTCAAGGGGAAGAAGCAGGACACAAAGCCAGGTGGACACAAGATAGTCTTGACATGGGTACCATGGGTCAGGCTGGAGCAGGGGTGAGCACCTGTGGAAGTCAGAACAAAGCATGCAGAAGCCAAGAAAGTGTCCTGCAACCTGGGGAGGCCATACTCTGTGAACTTTCCAACCTGGGCACCAGAACAGCATGGGTACTTCTAATCTCCTCAGCCAAAACTTTGAGAAAGACACATTCATCCCCTCTAATGCTGCTAAGAAAAATTTGCTTCTGAACCACAGGACATGCATTTATTTATGGAAATATGGTAAATAGCATCCATTTGTTCAATTGTTAAAGACACCAAACTGAAATAGTTTGAATTATTCAATGTCTTAAATGAAATCCTTTTAAGATATTTTATAACCAGACAGTAACTTCAGGTTGCAGCTGATAAATAAAGTATCTTTAGGTAAAAGCACAGTGGGCCCCCCTTTGATGAAATGGTAATGTTCTTTACCAGTCAGCAGTAGTTTATACTAACACTTAAAAAAGTTATTTCATTGAGTTGGGTACACAGCTTGCTGTATCCTTTGCATTATTATCAAAACACCTTTCCTTAACAGAAAAAAGCTCAGGCCATTCCAGGTTGCAGAACAAGGTCTGAGTTAATGAGACTTCACTGTACTAAGATGCCAGAGCACCTCCACTAGAATGCCAGGTTTTCCATAGAATCTCTGATCTCTGTCACATTGTTATAACCTAAGATATGTGATTTCAGCTGATAAATTATGCAGTTACCTTTCTAAGTCTCTACTTCTAGGCTCTCAGTCTTGGAGTCTCAGATCCTGAAAGGCAGGAAATTATGCTTGTCTAATATTGACATATGGCACCCTGCAGTGATGTATGTAACAAAAATATTAAGCAAAAATGTCCTTGACAATGACAAAGTTTAAATGTCTCACCTGGCCATAGCTCCAGCTTCTTGTCTTGATGTTATTGACATCTCCATGAAAAATAACCCCGATGTCATTCAAAACATACTCTTCTCTTTCTCTATCATCTTCCAGGTACACAGCATCCTCTGCATCATAAGTGAAACATAATAACCATTATCAAACCAGATTGTAGTCATATAGTTGAAGTTTGGTTTTGTTCCTATACTACAATTTAATCAACTAAATGGAAACAAGTTTTTTGTTCTACTAAATATAGCTCGTTTCCCAATATATAATTTTATCATTGGTGAACCTAATCAGTAGCCAAGGTCAGTCTGTAAATAATGACATTGGCCAGCAAAATGCTGGTAAATGCTGGCTCTTTAAGTTCCAAGCAGCACAATTAAATGGACATGTCTCATTAAACATTTTAGGATTCTGGTGCTTTAGTAGTTTTAGTGTCAGAATTCTATTTGGCAGATACAAATCTGTAACCATATCAAAAAATAATTTTCAACCTATTAGTGTTAATAGAAAACTAGCCAAACTGAAAATGATATTTAAAACAGTTTGGGGGCGTATTAGAAGACTGCAGCATCATCTGTCATCACTGGTGGGAAGAGGGAGGCTGGGGTTGTCTCCTTTCAATGGACAATTGTTGTGGGTGTGTTGGGAAGTAGTTGCCCAACCAGCCTCTCTGGTCAGCTTTCTCCTTTGCAACAACTTTTCTTCCCTGTGGCTCTAAAGTTAGAAAGGCCACGCTACCCATCTGTCTACTTGGTAATTGGTCTGGAACATTCCCAAGGTGTGTGTGAAAGCACGAAAAGTATCTTTAACATAGGCAGGTATAAATTACACTCAGGTAAATTTGCATGTTTGGAACAGGGTCAGTTTGTGTTCTCAATGGGGACATGGTTCATTACATTTCTCTGTCCCAGGTTGTACCTGCCATCCCTGTCACCTTTTCAGGGTTCTTTCCTCCTCATTCCCTGATAAGGCTTTTATCACTGTCTCTGGAATAGTAGTTATCAACCTTGGTAGCACATTAGAATCATCTGGGTATATTTAAAACTTCCTGATTCCTGGACTGAACTTAAGATCAATTAAATCAGAATATTTGGGAGTAAGGGTGAGACCTAGGCATTAAGGCTTTAAAAAATATTTACTTATTTATTTTGAGCTCTCCAGTGATACTGATATAGAACCAAAGTTAACAAATGCTCTAGCCCCTTGCAACTGGAAGACTGGCTGAAAGAATAGCACCACTGGGAAGCTTGTAAGAAATGCAGGAGCCCAGCCGCCAACTCAGACCTACTAAACCAGAATCTGCATGTTAACAAGAACCACAGGGGATTTACACACAAATTAAGGTTTGCAAAGTACTGCTCAGTGCTACTAGCTTCTGTCCCCATTCTGGGCTATATATAGCTTTGATGGAATCCTCTGGGGACTCCTTGGTGTTGCCTGCTCTCCAATACTTTTGTGTCTTCCTCATTCTGTTCTCTGCCTCTTGCCTAACATTTGCCTGGTTTTACACAACTGTAAATACACACACATACACACACACTTACATATATACCAACATCTAATAAAATGTATACATTTACAGTGTACAATTTCACAATCAAAATAATGAAAATATCCATCACACCGAAAGTTTCTTGTGCCCCTTTGTAAGTCCTCCTATCTGAGTCTCCCTCTGATCCCCTCAGTTCCACCAGGGAATCATTAATTTGCTTTTTGCCACTATAGGTTAGTTTGCATTTTCTAGAAATTTATGTTAATAGAATCATACAGTATGTATTTTTTTCAGGGAGTCTTGCTGCTTTCACTCAGGCTTATTATTTTGAGATTCATTCCTATTGTAGCATGTAGCAATAGTTTATCCCTCCAGGAGTCATTTTATCTTTCTAAAAAAAATCAGAGTTACAGGGCGAGTGTGCAGCAACCTTTCCTGAGCCCTTCAGGTATGAGCTTTGATGCCCCAAATTGCTGGCCTTGCCAGGTTCCAGGGGCCCAAGGTCATGGTTTCACCAGAGATCTCTCTATGGGCCTATGACTCTACATGGAAATGACAGCTTCATAACATGTGGATAACACATGAAGTAACAACCAAGTTTGAGGTAAATATTTCTGGGTAAAAGCATGAAAGAAGAGTTTTATTTTAAAAGAAAATAATGTGAGGGTGTAAGTGAAAAGGCATTAATTGTTTGCACATATATGGCACTCACCAGATGCTTTCAAACGTCCTGAAAAGAAAAAGTTACTTCTCTTTTTATTGTTTTAATAGTGGTTTAACTGTTGTGACCATTGTAATAATAAACATTTTAGCCACTTGGGTTCCAACTGTCTGTGTGTGAGATAGAAATTTCCTCTTATGACTACTGAGTTCTAGAAGAGCCATTTAGGAATGTTTTAAACCTGTTTTCCTTATGATATAAGATGTATATGAAATTGTCCTGTAAGATATTAGATGTTAGATTGGGTTTTAGAGCTATTATAAGTATTTGGTATAAAAAGAGATGAGTCAAAATGAAGAGCCTAGAAATAGTTGCTATGATATGTATAGTTCTACCTGTAAAAATTAACATATAATAAAGAAAGTATTACAAATCAAGGGAAGTAACTAGAGTGTTCATTAAATTCAGCTAAGAAAACTGGTTGGGGAAAAGTAAATTTTCTGTACATCAAAATAAACTGAAAATTAATTTAAATGTGAATTTAAAAATGGAAAGTGTAAGAAATCTAGAATAAAATAAAAGTGAATATTTATTTGATCTCTAGATGAGGCAGTTTTAGCTAAACAGAAATAACAGAAAAAATCAAAAGGAAAAAGTGATTTATACATTTTATTTAATATAAATATAAAACTTGCCTTTCAAATATGGTAAAATTTAAACATATAATAAACTAGGGAAAGATTTACAGAAACAGAAAGTGTTAGTAAACTTCCCTTATACGTAAAAAGTTCCCATAAATTGATAAATGTGCTGATTGAGAAAGATGCAAATACAAAACTCATTAAAAAAATTATAAAGTGTTTAAAAGAAAGTCAGCAAGGGAAAACCATTTCACAGAAGATGAAATGTGACCATACATACATAAAAACAATTTTAACTAAGTAATATTCAAAAGACTGTGAAGGTTTTAAGGGAAAAAATATATATGAAGATATATGTAAATTTATACATTTACACTTATAATACTCAATATCAGTTAATGTGTGATGAATCATCAATCTACTATTGGGATTTTAATAACTGTAATATTTATTTTTGATTTCTTTTTTTATTTTTTAAATTGAATCTTGAAAATATATGTGATCTTTGATTTAGAGTAATGAATCTATCTAACCCATACAAATAATGCATAAAAAGGTATGTATAGAGTTTGTTCATCATGGCACTACTTATAATAGTGAAAAACTGGAGAAAAAAAATTTGAAATGTTCCCAAATGAGTTATTTGTCTACAAAACAGAATATTATAAGCCATTAAATATACTTTGAAAGAATATTTAATGATACTGAAACTACACAGGTAGCAAGTGATTTAAATGTGAAACAAAAATCATGTACAAAATAAGTGTAATTATGTAAAGTTAATTAAAAATTGAGATCATTTTGTAAAGATAACTGATACATTCATCTACCTCCATTATTACTGCAGATTCCTTGAAATTACCAAAAATCACATATACTAAATTCATAACATTAGGGGTGAGGAGTAAGAAAGAAAGCCCTGAGACTTTCCAGAAAAACTGAAGAATTCCTAGAATAAACAATATATATAAAATAGGAAAGTATGGTAAGGAGCCTGGAAGGTATTCAGAGAGTTCAACATCTGCTTAAAAGGCATTTTATTATAAGATCATATGGAAAAATAAAAGAAAGAAAATAGTGAAAAATATAAGAGAAAAAATATTCCCAGCTCTAAAAAAAAGACATTGTCAAAACTGAAAAGAGTCATAGTGTATTAAACTTGATGAATGAAGATAAGACCCACACCTAGATGCAAACTGTTTCAATGTCAAAACTTCTAAGGAAAAGTAAAAACTTTAAAGTCAAGTTAAAAATTTCTATAAAAGACTAAAAATAGATTAAAACTATATTTTCATAGATAAAACTTTCTTTTTTGACAACAGACTTTTTGACAGCAGGTGTTATTGGATGCTGAAAGGCAGACAGTAATATCATGGACATCCAAAGAAATAAGTGATTTTGCATCTGGAATTCTATTCCCACAGCAAAATTGTCATTCAAATGAAAGCCAACCAACAGACATATTTGGACATGAAAGGACTCAAATTTTATAACTTGCACATCTTCTTTATAAAGGTTAATCAGAGTACTGAATGAGAAAAATGCAAATACAAAAGCCTTATAAAAACTGATAAAAAAGTATTGAAAAATGATATAAAATATTATTAACAACATCAAACTAAAGTTCCCGATGATTTAAATATAGGAAGTGGTAATGGTTGAGTGGAGATGGTAAGTAAATGTTTGCAAAGGTTCCTGTCATGTCCTGAAGGAGATTATATATATTTATTATTTTTAGGCATTGGTAGAAAAATATTAAATATGTCATTTAAAACTTAATTTTTCTTGAACACATGAGGATATTCTTAAATTTGCTCAGATAAAGGGAAACATTAAAACTCCAACTGAAATACTATTTATCATTTTTTTAGGCTGGCAAAAATTTGACAGCATGCTCTATTGGAACACTGGAGAAAAAAGATACTTTTATATATGAGTTGTAGCAATGCAAATTATTATATACCAGTGAAAGGGAAATTGGCAGTGTCTAGCAAAATTACATCTGCATCTGTACTTAGGCTTAGAAAAATTACTTATAGAGATCTGTCCCAAATACACAAAATGCCACACACACACATACACACACACAAGCTAAGCACTATTTGCAGTAGTGTAATACTGGATACAACCCAAATATTGTCAAAGGAACTGGTTGAATGATGTATGGATATCCATACAATGGAGTAGTATGCAGCTGAGTAAAGGCATTGGGAAGATGTTTATGCACTGCTGTATAAGGATATCCAGAATCTGTTGTTAGATTAAGGAAAAAGTGAGGTACACAAATATGTACATAGTTTACAACCTTTTTTAAAAAATATTTTATTTATTTATTTTTAGAGAGGGGAAGGGAGGGATAAAGAGAGGGAGAGAAACATCAATGTGTGTTTGCCTCTCACGCGCCCCCTACGGGGGACCTGGCCTGCAACCCAACCATGCACCTTAGAACCAGCATCCCTTTGGTTTGCAGGCCAGCACTCAATCCACTGAGCCACACCAGCCAGGGCAGTTTATTGCCTTTTACCTAAGAAAGAAGGGATGTAAATAGGTAGTGATACACATTTACTGTATTTTGCTGTGTATAATGTGCACATTTTTGGCCAAATTTTTTTTTTTTTTTTTTTTTTTTTTTTTAGTTAAAGGAAAGTAGATTTATTCGAGGTGACAGCCTGAGGAGATGGCAGACTAATGTCCCAAAGCCCATCTTGACAATTTGATATGGGCAGAGGTTTTCACAAGGAGGGAAGAGGAAGGTAAAAACAGAACAAAGGAATTGAAAGCGGGGGCTTGAGAGTTCTCTTTCCAGGGGACTACATAGAAGTCATCATAGTTCCGTTTAGGTAACTGGTTGAAGATCAATTATTCTTCATCTGCCAGAGCCTAGAAGGTTCGAGTCTGCTTCTCTTAAAGTTAGTTCCTACAATTCCTGAGTAAACAGGTGGTTTACCTGAAGTCACATATTAGTTAACAAGTCATCATTTGCAGAACCAATGTTAAATGGTGGGGTAGATTACACCTCTTCTAAAATACAGTGACTTAATAATGCTAATCAGTGTAATATTTTGCACTATGAATCTTTAAGAGGCTTCTGACATTCTCTCATCCCAGAGCTGTTGGCCAAATTTTTGAGGGAAAAATAAAGATGTGCATTATACATGAGTAGTACTAATTCTATATCTATACAAATGTTTTTAATTATGTTATTTATGCTTATGCATTAAAAGTGAAACTCTAGAAAGCAATAAAATATCCTTTTGCAAAATAATACCCTGGAATATGATAATCGGTTTTGTTTCTAAATACAAATAAATAAAAATTTGAATGAAAAAATTTAAAAAAGATTTTTTCCCCTGGAAGTTTGGGCCAAAAGCATGTGTGTGCAGCATACATGGCAAAATATGGTGTGTATATATACACATATGCTTATATTTAAAAATGTAGAGATAAGACAAAATTAACAAAGTTATTTGAGGGGAAGGGAGGATTATAAGCTGGACTTTCTCTATGAAGTATCTTTGTTTTGTTTTGTGAATTTGACTTTGGAGTCATATAAACGTTTTGTAAAGTTATAAAACAAAACTGAATAAAAATGAAAGACAAAGCAATTTCTAAATAAATGAAACCAAAATGAAGCAAATGAACATGACTGTGTAATAGGCTGGTGGCTTAGCCACAGAGAATTAATCAAGTTGTTTTAAAATTTCACTGTACACTTCCAGTACAATATGACATAAGGACAAAAAAAAAAAAAAGAAAAAGAAAGAAAACCCTGCAAAGTAAGAAAATAAACAGAATTTTTAAAAAAGGTAAACTGCCTTAGTAACCATAACATTTAATAATATTATATTGATATTTTGAAGCCAATATAATATAAGCAATTATCTTGATGACATTAGGAACTCAGATTTTCAGGATAAGAGAAGAAATGCATAAGCTAAATTAAAGAAATAAAAATTTAAACCTTGTACACTAAATTTAAGATATTTGTTACATAACATCCTTTTACAAATCATTCTAGATTTAGTATTACTTTTCCACACTTCTATTAAAGAATTTTTTTTTAATCTGAAGGGTAAAGGCATTCTTTCAGTTTTCTTTTTTAATGACTTGCATGCATGATATAGGTAGTACTGCAGCTGCAGACTGACAGCTGGACCGAATTTAGATAAGAATGAAAGCATTAAAGGATTTGACTATAATATGAAGTTTTTCTTTAAAATCCTTGTTAAATGGCTCCAAAAAGATAGACTCTTTTCTTTGGAGAGCATCGCATGGCATGAGGCTCACAGGAGTGCTGATCCTCCCCAGCCGCCACAGTTTCTGTGACTTATCTGCACTTGAGCCTCTCATCTTACACGTGCTCTTTTTTTTTCTCCTCCAGAGTCAAGAGTAAGAAAAACTTATTGAATAAATAAACGAACAATAGATAAGACATTAACTGTTTAGTGTAATTTATTCACTTACAACATACCAAGATAAATTAAAAGAACTTTTGTCTGAAAATGCTGTCTGGAGACTATTGTGTAAACACAGAACAACAGGAAAAGGACAGGACCACTGTAGCTCAACACCAAGAAAAAAAAAAGAAAAAATCATCTTGAAACTGTAAATTGACACAGGTTTGTATCAGGCTTAATTTGTTTTGGTTTTTTCTTTTCTTTTTTCATTTGAAAATAGCAATAATTAATTCCATGCTTACCACGATTCTGCAACTAAGGGAAATACGTTAGCACAGTAATACTACAAAATCCTAATGAGTAAGGACTTTTGGGGTAGGCAGCTTCCTTGTTTTTTTTCTCTATCCACTCATGTCAGTTAAGGTATTTGTTTCTAGACTAATAGATTCTTTGATATTTCTAGCCAGAAATCAGTGCCATAAATCTATTTTTGAGTGTACTTTTTGTAAAATAAAAATATTTAGCTTTGCTAATAATTTTTTCAGGCTGAACTCCTAGCAAGATATTTTTCAATGCTTTTATTAACTATGCACTTAGACTGAACACTGTTTCTGAAATATTTTATAACACTTTTTTTTGTACTTTTGCCATTTGAAGAGGTTGTAGTGTAGTTGGTCTGTATTTCAGTTGCAAAGTGAAAGCCACTGTTGGCTTTGTAAGTGGGCGTTTCTGTGCTGGTACACCATCATTCCATCTGCCCCTGAAGCTGGAATCCCATTGGCCTTCTAACTCCCATTCACTTCTTCATGGTTAACAAAAGAAGAATGTGAAATTCATCAAATGCAGTTAATAATCCTGTCAGGAGATGAATCTAATTTCACCAAAATTGAATTATGTTTTCTTCTGCTAAAATGATGATGCAGCTTGAAGACACGTTGCTCTGAAATATGAAGACCTCCCTAGGCTCCAAAGTGGTTTCCTCAGCTGGACTCCAGATTGCTGCGCTTTACTTTGTTCACCCACTGGGGAGTATGATTACTTTAAGTGTGGGAGATGGGCATTCCAACTACTGTTTTGGGAATGTACAACAACAAAAAGGATATATATGAAGGGAGAGATTGGTTATCTCTTCCCATTTATCTCTTCCCATTTGGTTATGTTTATCTCTATGGCCTACAAGTAGATTTTTGGAGGATTGCTTGAGATTTCCTATTTCTAATAGTTCTTGAAATACTGTTAAATGTTTCAATCAGAGTATACTGTAATGATCATAAACTTAATCCCATTATAATAAAAATATCAAGTAAAAGAATTAATTTAAATGGAAAATATCAGTAATACCTCATGAGGCATTTTCTCTTTAAAAATCACATTTTCTAGTTCTGTCCACTGAAAAGAACTAGAAAATACAACCAATATAGTAGCAACAACTTCCCTGAGCCTGAGTTATATTCTCTAAGTAACATTCTTCCTCCTTCCCCCTTCCCACTAAAAGGTGCCTGGGCTCCCTAAGAAAAATGACTCACAGAGGTCTGTGTCAGGAAACATGAAAAACTAGACTAAAATACCCTTCCTACAAGAAAACAAGGTTATTAAAGACTCTAGGGGACATGATAAAGGAATTAGAATCCAACTTGATGGGGATTCCACTGGCAAAAAATGGGATCATTCAAATATCAAAAATAATAGTCACTGAAAAAGATTAGAAGAGATAAAATATTTCAATAATTATAAATTGATAATGATTTTAAATGTTTATTGGTTACCTCTGCAAGGATCTAGGAGCCAACTCATTATTCTGAAAATTTAGAAATAAGGAAAGAGACATGTATATAAACTCATACAAATACAATCTCAAGGCAACAAAATAATTGCTGTAATAAATGCAGAAGGAGTGGCAGATTGGAATAACACCATTTGGCAATCCCTAAGGGAATAATGGATCTAGACTAAAATTTGGTCAACACCTAATAAGGAATTTCACAATGGATGGGTAGAACTGATAAAGTCTAATCCTATTGATTAAACTAAACACCAAGAAGAGGAACAACTAGACATTATCTATCTCATGATAAGATGAATGCCCTGGGAAATATATATCATGATTTATGAAGTATTCTTCTCCTTCTCCCCACCCTCTTGTACCACCAATCCTGCAAAGAAAATGATTCACTTAAAAATGAATCTGATTTAGTCTCTATATCAAACTAACTGCCTAACAGGAAATACAGCTATTATACAAATATTACATGCATCAGGAGATGGAAATCAGCAAACCTGAAAATTTATAAAGTTCTACATGCCAAATGACTCAGTTTTAGCATCAAGTTTATGGGAAGAAGAACACAGATGAAAAGGATTGCTCTAAAGTAAAAAGTTTTAGAGATCTATCAACCAAATTTTATTGATAGACATTGATTCAAAGTATGAAAATACTGTAATTTTTTAGAAATATGGAGAAATTTGAATAATGACTGGTTATTAAATAATACAAGAGAATTCTTATTGATTTTATATGCATGCAAACATATATACATACATATATAATGTACATACATATGTATACATATACACATGTGTTTATATATGTCTATTTTTAAGAGATGCATGCTAACATGTATAAGTATACAATAATACAATGACTGAAATTTGCTTGAAAATACTAAGACTAAAATAATGAAAAAAGATAAATTTAAAAAAACATGACCAAATCTTGACAACATAAATCTGGAAGATCCATAAATAGGTATTCATTGTACTATTTGTTGTACTTTTGAGTTTGTTTGAAATTTTTAAAAATAATTATTTAATTGTTGTTCAGTTACAGTTGTCTGCATTTTCCCCCAACCAGTCCCCCACCCACCCCAGCCAAACCCACCTCCCCTCCTTGCTTCCATCCTTCCCCCAAGTTTTGTGCATGTGTCCCTCATAGTAGTTCCTGAAAACCCTTCCCATTGTTATTCCTTCCCACCAAAGTATATAAAGAACTCACATGACTCCACTCCAAGAAGACACAAAACCCAATTAAAAAATGGGCAAAAGACTTGAACAGACACTTCTCCAAGGAGGACATACAGAGGGTTCAGAGACATATGAAAAGATGCTCAACATCATTAGCCATCATAGAGATGCAGATTAAAACCACAATGAGATACCACTTCACACCAGTCAGAATGGCCATCATAAACAAATCAACAAACAAGTGTTGGAGAGGATGTGGAGAAAAAGGAAACTTACTGCACTGTTGGTGGGAATGAAATGTTTTATAATAAAAATAAAGTTTGCGCAAACATACAAAAAACTTGAATAAATGAAAGCACTTAAAAAGTTTCTAATTGGATGTGAAGATTCAAAGTTGTAAATATATAATTCTACCCAAATTAGGCTGTACACTCAATGTAAACCCAACCAAAATTACACTTAGAATTTTTAGAACTCTGCAAGCTGGTTCAAAGGTTTACCTGAGAGTCTGGTTGGGATGGTGGAGTAAGTAAACACTGTGCTCACCTCCTCCAATGACCACATCAAAATTACAGCTAAGTTACAGAACAGTCAACCTAAAGACCCATCTTAAGACTAGCTGAACAGAAGTCCTATAACTAAGGGTATAAAGAAGAAGTCACATCAAGACTGGTAGGAGGGGTGGAAATCCAAAACAGGTTGGCTGCACACACACATGTGGTGGTTGAAAATTGGGAAATACAGCTCAGCTTTAAAGGTCTCCCCAGAGGAGCAAGGGGTCCCAGTTCCACACCAAGCTCCCAGTTTGGAGCACCAGGGCCGGGAATAAGAGCCCGCAAAATTCTGGCTGTGAAAACAGCAGGAATTTGTCCATCTGGATGGGACAGAAGGCTGCTGGAAACTCAAGTATTATACTCTGAAAGAGCCTCCTACAGACTCACTCACTCACTCAGTAGGCATTCATTTGGGCTCTAGTAGAGGAACATCATCAGCTCAGGGGGTAAGAGAGACATATAGGGAGTAACTGAGTTGTGTGGCTTTAGAGCAAGAGCTGCACCTCTCAAGAGGTCCCAGAACCAACACACCCAGTGGCTGACTTCAGACCATAACAGAGTACTACCTAATTATTCCCTCAAGTGGCATATCCAAAAGACGGTCCTGGCAGGCATCAGAGTCAGTTGGGGCAAATCCTCCTCCATGGAGTCAGTCCTCACACAGCAGTTGCTAGGCTGTGGTTGTAGCAATACTCATAGCCAGTCAGCCTGAGGGTAAACCTCACTCATGACATGCCAACAGCAATCAAGGCTCAGGATGGCACACACAACCCACATGAAGGATACTCCAGGAGCACCCAGCTCAGGTGATCCAGGAGACTTTGCCGCTGGTTCCCAGAGGACAGCTACTACATAAGGTTACACTGCCAATACTGAGAGACACAGAAGATATGTCTAATATATAGAAACAAACACAAAGAGGCAGTCAAAATAAAAAGACAAAAAAGAAATAAACTGTTCCACATGAAAGAACTGGAGAAAACTCCAGAAAAAGAACTAAATGAAATGAAGGCAAAAAATCTATCAGATATAGTGTTCAAACACTAGTTATAAAAATACTCAGGAAACTTAGTAAGAAATTCAATAAAAAGATAGCAAGGATAAAAAAGAACATAAAATTATTAAAAAGAACCAATCAGAAATGAGGAATACAATAACTAAAGAGGAGTCAAGAGCTGATTAGATTAAGCAGCAACTTGGAAGACAAGATAGCAGACAACACTGAATTGGAACAGCAAAAAGAAGAAAGAATTTTAAAGATGAGGATTTTTTAAGGGACTTCTGGGACAACATCAAGAGTAACAACATTCACAATATAGAAGTGCCAGAAGGAAAAGAGAAAGAACAAGAGAGTGAGAACCTATTTGAAGAAATAATGAAGAAAACTTTCCTAACCTGGTGAAGGAAAAAGACACACAACTACAGAAAGTGCAGAGATCCCAAGCAAGATGAACCCAAAGAGACCCACACCCAGACACATTATAATTAAAATAGCAAAGATTAAAGACAGAAAGAGAATATTAAAAGCAGCAAAAGAAAGTTCCTGACAAGGAAGCCTCCTACAAGGAAGCTCTCTTAAAACTGTCAGCTGCCTGGCTGGTATAGCTCAGTGGATTGAGTGTGGGCTGTGAAGCAAAGGGTCGCTGGTTCAATTCCCAGTCAGGGCACATGCCTGGGTTGCAGGCTGAGTCCTTAGTGGGGACCACCTGAGAGGTAACCACACATTGATGTTTCTCTTCCTCTCTTCCTCCCTCCCCCGTCTCTAAAATAAATAAATAAAGTCTTTAAAAAAACTGTCAGCTGATTTTTTGACAGAAAGTTTGCACACCAGAAGGGATAGGTGTCAAATATTCGAAGTAATAAAAATCAAGAACTATGATACACAGCAAGACCATCATTCAAAATTGAAGGAGAAATAAAGAGACTCCCAGGCAGGAAAAAACTAAAGGAGTTCATGACCACCAAACCAGTGTTACAACAAATGTTAAAGGAACTGACTTCTTTAAAAAATGAAAGGTAAAAAGGAACATAAATATGAATAATAAAATGGCAATAAATATATACCAATCAATAATCACTTTAAATGTAAATGGATCAAAAGATATAGGGTGACTGAATAGATAAGAAAATAAAATCCATACATAGCTGTCTACATGAGACCCACTCCAAATTGAAAGACACACATGCTGAAAGTAAAGGGAAGGAAAAGATATTTAATTCAAATGGAAAGGGAAAAAGGCTAGGGTAGCAATATTTATATCAGGAAAAAAGCTTTAAAACACATGCTATAATAGAATACAAAAAAGGACATTTCATAGATATTTATGCATCCAACATTAGAGCACCTAAACACATAAAACAAATATTGACAAACTGAAAAAGAAATATAGACAGTAATACAGTCAGAACAGGAGACTTTAACATCCCATTGTCATCAATGACTAGATCTTCCAGACAGAAAATCAACAAGGAAGTGGCAGTCTTCAGTGACACACTAGATCAGATGGACCTAATTGATATTTTCTGAGCATTCCATCCCAAAGCAGTAGAACATACATTCTTTTCAAATACACATGGGATATTTTGTAGGATTGACTACATGTTAGAACACAAACATGTCTTAATAAATTTAAGAAAATTGAAGTCACTTCAAGCATCCTCTTCTCCAACCACAATGGTATGAAATTAGAAATCAATTACAAGAAAAATATAAATAAAACAAACACAAACACACAGAGGCTAAATAACATGCTACTAAACAATGAATTGGGTTAAGAATGAGATCAAGGATCCCTTGAGATGTGAAAATGAAAACATACTGACACAAAATTTATGGGACAAAGCAATAGCAGTCCTAAAAGAGACATTCATAGCAATACAGGCCTATCTCAAAAAACAAGAAAAATCTCAAATAAACACTCTAACATTACACCCAAAAGGAACTAGAAAAAGAAAAAAGAAAGCCCAAAGTGGGTAGAAGGCAAATAATAAAGATCACAGTAGAAATAAACAAAATAGAGTCTAAAAAAAATACAAAAGACAAATGAAACCAAGAGCTGGTTAGTTGAAATGATAAACCTTTTACCAGCTCTCTCATTCTCTCTCTCATCAGAGAGAGAGAATGAGAGAGCTGGGAGTGGGGAAAGGAGAGAACCCAAATAAATAAAATCTGAAGAGGGGAAAAGACAATGACACTACAGAAATACAAAGAATTGTAAGAAAATACTAAGAACAGTTATATGCCAACAAATTGGAAAATTTGAAGTAAATGGATAAATTCCTAGAAGCATACAAACTTCTAAGACTGAATGAAGAAGAAACAGAAAAATCTAAACAGACCAATCACTACTAATGAAAAAACAAAAAATCTCCCAACACACAAAAGTCCTGGATTGGTTAGCTTTAGAGGGAAATTTTACCAAACATTCAAAGAATTAATACTTATCCTTCTCAAACTATTCCAAAACATCCAAGAAGAGGGAAGGCTTCTGAGCTCATGTTACAAGGCCAGAATTACCCTGATTCCAAAACCAGACAAAGACAATATTAAAAAAGAAAATTGTAGTGTAATATCCCTGATGAATATAAATGCAAAATCCTCAACAAAAAATTAGTAAAACAAATTCAGCAATACATTAAATAGATAATATAGCATGACCAAGTGGGATTTCTTCATTAGATGCATGGTTGGTTCAATATCCAGAAATCAATTAATGTGTTACAACACATAAACAAAATGAAAAGTAAAAATTATATGATCATATCAATAGATATAGAAAAAGGATTTGACAAAATTCAGCACCCATTTATGATAAAAACTCTCATGAATGTAAGAATAGAGGGAACATATTTCAACATAGCAAAGGCCATATATGACAAATCCACAGCTAACATCATACTCAAGAAGTAAAGGCTTAAAGCATTTTCTTTAATATCAGGAATAGGACAAGGATGACCACTTTCATAACTTTTATTCAACAAAAAATTAAAAGTCCTAGCCACAGCAATCAGACAAGAAAAAAATAGGTATCCAAATTGGAAAGGAAGAAGTAAAACTGTCATTATTTGCAAATGACATGATACTGTACATAGAGGACTTTATGCAACTAAAAATCAATCAGAACTAATAAATCAATTCAGTAAAATATAAGGATACAAATTAATATTCATAAATTGGTTGAATTTTCATACACTAATAACAAGTGGTCAGAAAGACAAGAAAAAGTCCCATTTAATATTGCATTTGAAAACAATAAAATAGCTAGGAATAAATTTAACCAAAAAGTAAAAGACCTGTATTGGAAAAGTATAATACACTGAAGAAAGAAATTGAAGAAGATACAAATAAGTGGAAGCATATACTCAGTTCATCCTATCCATGAAGTTGGTATATGCTCAGAATATGCTTCCACTTATTTGTCTCTTTAACATTGTTAAAATGTCAATATTACCCAAAGATATCTATAGATTTAATGCAATCCTTATCAAAATACCAATGGCATTTTTTCACAGAACCAGAACAAATAAATATAAATTTATATAGAAACACAAAAGACTTTGAATAGCCAAGGCAATTTTGAGAAAGAAGAATAAAGTTGGAGATATCATACAACCTGATACCAAACTATACTGCAAGTTTACATTAATCAAAATAGCATGGTACTGGCATAAAAACCAACATATAGATTAATAAAACAGAATAGGGAGCCTAGAAATAAACCCATGCCTATGTGGTCAGTTAATTTATGACAAAGAAGGCAAGAATGTATAATGGGGTAAAGGCAGTCTATTCAATAAATGCTATTGGGAAAAACTTTACAGAATCTTGCAAAAAATGAAAGTAGACCACCTTCTTACACCACATACAAGAATAAGCTCAAAATGGGTTAAATACTTACATAGATGACCTGAAACCATAAAACTTCAAAAGGAAAACTTAGGTAGTAAACTCTCTGACATTTCCCTTAGTAATATGTTTTCTGATACATCTCCTAAGGCAAGGGGAACAAAAAATAATGAACAAGTGGGAACTACATTAAACTAAAAAGTTTTTGCACAGCAAAGAAAACCATAAATCAACAAAACAAAAAGACAAACATGTGAATGGGAGAACATATTTGCCAATGATACACCCAGTAATGGATTAATATTCAACATCTTTAAAGAACTCATACAACTCAACACCAAAAAACCCCAAACAATCCAAGTAAAAGATGGGTAGAGGACTTAAATGGACCTTTCTCCATTTGAGGCTGCATGGATGGACCTAGAAGGTATTAGCCTAAGTGAAGTAAATCAGAGAGAGAAAGTCAAATACCATATGGTTTCAGTTTTATATGGAATCTAAGGAACAAAATAAATGAACAAACAAAACAGAAACAGACTTATATAGAGAGAACAAACTGATGGTTGCCAGATGGGAGGAGTATTGGGTGGGTCTGGGTTGAAAAGGTGAAGGTATTAAATACAAATTGGTAGTTGCAAAATAGTTAGAAGAGTATAAAGTACAGCAAAGGGAATATAGTCAATATTGTAATAACTGTGTGTATCAGGTTAGTACTAGACTTATTGGGGTGATCACATTGTAAGTAATGTATGTGTCTAACCACTATGCTATATACCTGCAACTAATATAAAATAATATCAAATGTCAACTGAAATTGGAAAAAAAGTTTACCTGAAAAGACAATGTAAAAAAAAAAAGCCAAAAAGCAAAATGTTACAAAAACAAACAAACAAACAAACAAACATTTGGGAGATTGGCTCATTGTAAATTGAGCTTTTGACCTCAATTCACCCATTCCTGTATTCACACCTTTTGCCATGTAACTGTCTGTTTTTCTCTGTAAAGGCAGAGAAAAACTTTGGGCTCACTTTGGTTAAGTAGGAGTTAGTGGAAGTGATGCAAGTAGGGGTTTTAAATGTGCTTGCACAATTAAGCATGTGCTCTTGAATTTCTGGCAGCACCATGACCAAGCCCAATCGTCACAGGAGGATGAGACACACATGGATGGATGTGACAAACGTCACAGGAGGATGGAGCAGAGGGCAGAGCATCTCCAGCTTCTCCCACTTGAAACAGAGCTGGCCAAGCAAGGTCCATCTACTCTAGTCAAATCCTGGAACCATGAGATTAAATGCTTATTTTTTTATGCCAGTAAGATTTCCTGTTTTTTTTTTTTTTCTTTTCTTATGGAGCTGATTAAAACAAAGCTGTAATTAAAATAGGTTCTGGCACAGTAATAGACAAATGTGAGTATAGAGTTAGATGTATATTTAGTTTCAGTATATGATACAGATGGCATTTAAAAGCAATAGATAAGACAAATTGGATCAATAAATGATGTTTTGACAACTGGCTATCCATGTGAGAAAAAAATTCAGTTAGGTCTCTTTCTTCTACTGTACATACAATTTACTGATAGATTTAATACACATGTGTCTCCTCCTTCCATTCCTTAATTCACATAAATTGTCCCAAGTATGTACAAGTAGAGATATACAACATTCAATAAATATATTAAAATATATAAATATATTAAAGTTGATTGATAATTAGAGACATTCAAACTAAACCATGAAATATATGTTCTGCCTACTATATTGGCAAATTTTAAAAAATAGTAACAGTAAGTGCCAATGAGGATTTGAAGAAATGGAAACTCCCATGTGCTGTGTCTGTGTTATAAAATACTGCGGCCTTCTTAAAGAGTAATTCGACAGTATACATGCAAACCTAAAATGTGAATTCACTTTGACCAAGCAATGCTATTTCCAGGTATTGATTTACAGAAATACATTTGTACAAAGTGTATGTAAGACATTTAATGCAGCATGTATGCTATAGTGAAAATGAGAAGCAATCTAAATATTTGTAAATAAAAGACCACATCAATAAGGGGTACAACAATTTCAAATAGTCATTAAAAATATCATGTACTGATGTAGAAAACTCTTCAAAATACATTGTGCAAGAAAGTAAGGTAGAGTAACATGCATAACATGATCCCATTTGTTGTTAAAAAATCCATACTCTATACATGAATATATATGCACAGTTATACACAAAATTATATAGCAAAGTGTCCAGAAACATATAAACAGTTAAAGTTGGTTTTCTCTGGAGATTCTTTAGGATTAGATGGTAAAAAGAGAAAGTCCGTGTTTAACCCTATATATGAGTGCACGTGTGTACATTTGAAAAGGACAATGTATTCAATTAATTGTTAATTAAAAATTAAAATATTCAAAAATACATTAAGTAGGTGAAAATACACCAGAATGTTAACAGTGTCTCTGATGCGTAGATCTCTGAGTTCTTTTTATGCTTTCATTATTTTTATTTCTATAACACTTTCATCATCAGAAAAAAATTTCTTTTTTAAATTTGGTTGCATTTAAGTGACACTGCCAGTTTAATAAGAGGTTACCAAGTTCAACTTTTAAGTATTAATTTTTCTTCAGGAGCAATACTGTTGTGTTTTTTCAAATTATCCATGTATTTATTAAATATCATCATCTAATCACAACTTTTTCTCCTTCTTTAAGTCTCCCTGAACCCTTTGTTTACCAGCACAAGTTGGGTTAAACCTTGTTCTGTTAGGGTCCTATGGATGCTGTGGCAATATCCATCCCACTAGAAGGAGATTGTTCTTTGGCTTAATTATTTATTGAACAAGCACCTGTTCAGTATTTACTATGTGCCAGGAACTTTCTAAGTATGGGACAAAAAACAAATAAACTCATTAAAACTCGTAACAGCCCTGAGAGAAAGATATTATCTAATCCCCATTTTACAGATGAGGAAACTGAGGAACAAAGAAGTAAAGCCACTTTCCCAAGGCCACAGTGCTAGTAAAAGGTGAAGCCAAGATTTGAATGCTATGCTATCTCCCAAGTGGATTGTGACTCTTGAGTCTGAGGCATCAGGCCAGTGTAGCCCCAGCACCCAGCACAGAGTGCCTGGGAACACATGGTAAATGCCTCCTGTGAGAAAGAGAGAGGGGATGGATGTTTGGAGCTTAGCAAGTGAAAGAGCAATCTGTGGAAAGGAAGGATTTACCTTTGGGTGTTGGTTACTATTGATGGGAAGTTATAAATTTAAGTGGCACACTCTGAATTGGGAGGAGTGCTGTATTCAAGATGAGGCAACCCCTTTGGTTCCTGCAGCCAAAGTAAATCTTCCCTGAAAATGGGTGGGCATAATCATGAATCCTCAGCAAGGCAAGGAAGTCAAACAGGAAGCCTTGATTTTTATTTTAAATTTATTTATGATTTTAAAAGAAGATTGAGGATGGAAAGTACTGCTTTATTTCCCATTTCTATTCAGATCTGTCACTTTAAAATATAGTTGTCCAAAGCTTGGATAAATAAAATCACCATGGAAACTCCAAAAAACTTCCTATGTTTGATAGATTAATAAAATTAGGAAAACTTAATCATTTGCCTCTGAAGAATTTTGTTGTTGGCTTTCTGGCATTATTTTTGCTTGTTTTTAAGATTTTGCTTAGTGTTGCACAGATGGCAAATACAAGGACCATGGGCCAAATCTGGCTCTCCACCTTGTTTTTTCCAGCCCAGCACCTTGTTTCTACCTGGGGGCAGCACTGAGCTCCCACTTAACTGTTAAGGAGTGATTACATTTATACAGTACTAAAATTACATTCAGCCCTTTGAAGGCAACCTTGAGGTTGATGTGGCCCCCGGTGAAAATGAGTTTGACAGTCCTGTTAGAGGTAGAGTAGGGTTTTCCTAGATCCAGGGGAAAACTTATTCTTTACTTAGTCAAATAGAGGATGCTACTAAGAGGAAAAGCAAACTGACCAATAACTCAGTGCTCTAGAAAGCCAATAATTTGAAGTGTTAGAAGGCAGGTATGTGTGTGTGTGCATGCTTCTAAGTGTGGTTATTGGGAGCTATACTTCTCAAATAAATGAGAACTGACAGGCAAATCTAGGTCTGGATAGCTCATGGAGTTGGAGTAGCAGCACTGTGGACCTGCTATGAACAACTCCTTGATCCTAAGGGATGTCTGGCAAACAATCTCCAGCATAAAACTCAGTGGGAAAACAGACCTCACCCACAAAGAGCCTTGGTGAATGTGGCACAAAATACCTCCATCAACTGTATCCAGCAGCCCTTCCACCAGAAGAGACCTTCATTATGCCTTGTAAATAGTCACCTTCCCTGGTGACTAACACAAAGCAAGAAGTAAACAAGAATGATCTCATTCATTTTACTCTTCATCTGCTGGGATTAGTGAGGTAGTTTTAAAAAGAACATTATGGGCTGAGAAATTTTGTGACTTAATTATACAGCTGATTTCAGGTACCCTTGAAAATTACCACTTGCCTCCCCATCCAGAGAAAGTAAGAATTTACAACAAACACATGAAAATGAATCCTGAGCCTATTGATTTTAGTATCTGTATAATGCCTTTGGGAGAAAGAGGATTATTCATCATCACCTGGGCTGAAAAAAATCTTTTTTGCTTATTTACATGCTATTTTAAATTTAAAGCAAAGTCATTGAAGCCAAGCCTAGCAGAGTGAACTCAGGGATCAAAGAAATCTATAATGGCCAGAAATGCCTACATATAAGTTCTCTGAAAAGAATGCCTGGTAGTCTAAATTACTTTGGTTTGGTATCTAATCCTTTAAAAGGAATAATGGTGTGGTCCCTTCAAAAAGGCAAAATGTGTCACCTTTTTAGTGAAATTTTGAGTGGGGGGATTAGTAATAACTTCTACTCACCTCCCTTTTATGTAAAAGCTGGACTTCAATAACAAAAGAGGGACCACTTATGCTGGGAGAGTGTACTCACTTTTCCAGGAGTGACTTCATCTGCAGAGCAAATGTGATTCCAGATTAATGTCATCATGATGTGGTTTTCCGTCTCAAAGTAAATCAGAAGAGGTGGCAAACTCCAGCATGCTGTATATGCTGTAGGCATGTTGGGAATAACTGTGTCCACTGGAGCATATTAAGAAATGGCATTTCCAGAGTCTGTGCTTTCTTTTTTCTGGAAGTTCCAGAGTCACTGTCTTCCTAAAATTGTTTACTATATTTCAGAGGCCTGCCTTTGTTATTCAAATGGAATGAATCCATGAAACACAGGCAAGTGGGTCCATTTATGTTCCCTGCAAATGTTGCATTACATTATAGCTCAAATCAGCTTGATAAGTATATTTGACTTGTGTTAATTTGCCAGTTTTGCTGGTTAAGGACTTTTCAACTTTTCAGTATACTCAAATATCTTTGGGAGATATTCAAGAAGCAATTCTACAGAGAATACCAGAGGTTCTTTACTTATCAGGAAGCCTCAAAGGGAGGGAGCCTGTGCCCCTGGGGCATGCTTACATTTTTTTTTTTTTTCAAACAAAATCTTTGTTTGATCTTGTAGCTATCAACCTGGTTTTACTTTTATTTACATTTAATGGCAGGAGTTTGCAATGTTGATTAGTACATTATAGAAGATTTCTGACTGGCTTCTACTTCTTGTTTCTCATGTTACATAGAACAGAATAGCCATGGTTCTGGTTTAGAAAAAGCTTATCCTTACTGAATCAAGATATCCAAGTTTTAGCCCTAGCTTGTTTCCTAATTTTCTATGTGACCTTGTGAAATTTTTGTAACACTACAGAGTCTGTTTTCTCTCTTGAAATATGACACTAATGACCATCAATTCAATTAAGTAAACACTCACTGAGCACTAACTCAGTGCCTAGCACCATGCTAAACTGAATGAGAGAAGGATCCTGCTTTCCAAAACGCACAATGCAGGGAGATGCCGGCTACGAGCATTCTTTGAAGACTATAAAAAACTACACATATAGGGAGTTGTAAAGCACTTGAATTGGCAGATTAATGTGATTCTGGATTAGATCTTTCTAAACTTGTTTCTTCCAGAAACATCTCATAAACAGCTTTGGGCCTTGATTCTGGGGTCTCCTATAAGCATTATGCTCTCTGGGATTCCTTGTGATTGCAATGCCACACTGAATGATACTCACTTGATATAAAAAAGATGAATGAACCTCTAATGATTCAGACAGTGAGAAGAGTGATATATGTAATTTTATTAAAATTCCATAAAAATTCAATTAAAAAACAATTTGATTGCTATTTTATGTAAGCACTATTCCAGGGGCTAGAGAGGTTGCAAAGATACCAAATAGGCCAGATGCCTTTGTTATATAGTCTAGTTGTGACATAACTTATTTTAGTACTTTTCACATTGTAAATTGTTTTTATTAGTAGGTCATTTGTGAAATCTTTGCTACAAGCTCTATTTAGGGCAAAGATTGCCTTTTTCACTGCTATATCCCCAGTGCCTAATACTGCATTGACCTCTCATATTTGTGAATAAATAAATAATACTGTTGTACTACCCATGGGTAATTATGTTGTCATGGGCATGTGGGGAGAAATACTCTCAATATTTATGGATTGAAAGGATGAATGGCTCTAGTCTGAGGGTGTGAATTTTGGTTCTGGGCACAAGGGTTAGTTTCCAAGAAAAATGAGTGTTGGTCATTCTCACCCTGAGAAATACCAGTGCTGGTGAATTATTCCATTTTGTATTGAAGAGTCTAAAAGGCTTGAATAATTACATAGCAAATAGTACCAGGATAAATTTCATAATAATATACAAGCTGATCATATTCACTTACTGTCTATTAAAAGCATCCAGATATTAGAAATTTATTGATTTCTTTACATTAAATTGATTTCTTTGTTTCAAGGAAAATACAAAAACCACATGGAATAAAAATGTAGAAATACTAGGTGTTAATTTGGTGTTAGATGCTGACAGAGAAAAATCCACACACACATTCCCACAAACACACTCGCACACACACCATATAGGTTTTTGACATTTTTCAAAATGGTATGATGTGAGATTACATTTACGGCTTATTTGTGATGGTAGGTGGAGTGAACCTAAAAAGGCATTTATTTGGAATTATTAAATCAATGTGGCAAATATTCATTAAGCATTAAGTATGAACTGGGCACTGTGCTAGGTGCTAGGTACAAGGCTGAATGAGGTAAAGAAAATCAATGATGAGGAAGGGGAGAACAAGTCATCAAGAGAAAACATACCCCATGAAAATGAACAATGGTCAACCAATCAAATACTTCCCTGGATGGAGTACAAAGCACAAGCATGGGACATCGACATCTTTCAAAATATGCTGTCTGGCACTAAGGCTAGACTACCCATCTAGAAAATTCTGAATTTAAATAGTAAAATGCATTCAATAATTCAGAGTTTCTAAGTGGCCAGAAAAAAACAAGATAAATTCACAATAACTATCCAACTCACCTCTGCTGCCTTTGTGGGTACAATTCTCTCTCCAACTTCCTGGAGAAGGGCTCCCTCATACAATGGATCTGAATCCCATTTTGTGCTATTGAATTGAAAAAACTAGCCAATAATTCTCCCTGCATTCACCCCTCCCCTCACTTGTGTGGTATTGCTATTCATCCCCATTAATGATTTAGTGATTACAGAGGATAGATTGTCTATGAATGCAAAGCAAGCTGAAAGGTCCCCAGGCAGGAAGCTTAGCATTCTTATATCAATAACTACTGTACATACCCATAAAATTTCAACCCAGTGTCCTAAGTCACTTTGGATGTCACATCCACATTGAGTGTGTTGTGTTTCAGCATCTTGCTGATCCTGTCCTCTTTTGACAATTTCTGATTTGCTCTTCTGTTATCTTTTCCACTTGGGCAGTGGCCAAACTCCTCTCTTTTTACTTACTTTCCAATGGTTAGACCATAAATCCAAGAGTCCCTTGTTATTGAGTTAGCATATGCATGCACAAAACCTGGTGATTTTCAAGCTATGGTGTATTTGAGTGTGTAGGGTGTTTTAGGGGCTATTTTTTAGCTTCTAGGCTGGAGAATTCACACAATGAATGAAAAGAGGAGATGATCTTTTTCTCCCATTTCATTAACATTCCCTGGGAGATATCAGTGAGTATTAATATAATATAAAACATTATTATCTTAAAAGCTGACACCAGAGTTTTTCTGGAGGGAATGGAATGGTCTTCAAAGAGTGTGTGGTCTCCAAAAGCCTGACTGTTGGAGAAGCCCAAACAAAAAAATGAAAAAGCTGGCTCAACTATTTTGTGTGAGAATTTGCTTCCAAGAGAAGACAGGAGGGAAGTTTGGAGAACAAGGAAGAACAGAAAGGGAGAGTAGAGCTGCTCTAAGAGAGAGAGAGAGATTGGGATTGGGTTTAGGGAGGAGTCAACATAAGTTTAAGAGTGTAAATGCTCTTGTCTGTTTTGTATTTATTGATTTATGATTATTATGTAAACAGTGCTTCTCTAGGTGTGGTTCCTGAACAGCAGCATCAGTGTCTCCTGGGAATGGTTAGGGATGCAAATTATCAGGCCCTACCCTAGACCTACTCAGCCTCAGGATGCTGCTCAGAAAGCTGTTTAATAAGCTCTCCAGGTGATTCTTATGCCCACCAAGTTTCAGGACCATAGTAGATCTTTCCTCCTCTCACCTTCCACATCAAATTGCCATTAATATCTAGAATTTTACAGATGTTTTGTGGAAGTAATTTGTCAGTTTTGAGGTAGAATAGGTGTCAACACTGAGAGAAATAGGATATTGGAGGCAGAGATGGCCATAAGAACAGAAATCCCCAAGGAATTAACAGAAATGTTTGGAATTTCAAAGGCCAAGGAGTTGGGGGGATTATGGTAGTTTCTTTGTGTTCTTGGTCAGGGAGGACCCATCTGCTGTGGTTCTGTAATAAACACACTTCCCACTTCTAATTCTCATACCTTTCTTTCCTTGCTTCTTTTTCTCCACAGATGACTTTGCTTTACTCTTCACTGAGAAAAAGAGAATCACAAAAGGGCAACAACATCATCTTCCTTCATCCACCTTTATTCAGTGAAAGCCCCAAAACCTGTGCTTTCTCCCATCTCCTGCTTTTTTCCTGTCACAGTGGAGGATGGGGAGTGCCAACTGTGAAGTCCTTCAGACATCTGTTTCCTGGGTCCCACCCACTCAAGGATTTCACTCTAGAAGTCAGAGCTTCTCAACCTCAGCTCCAAGAATGACTTGTAGAGCTTTTTAAGTACTCCAGAGCCTATACTGCACTTGAGACAAATTACCTCAAATGTCTGAGTGGGGAGACTGAAGATTCAGTAGTTTCTAAAGCTCCCCAGGTGGTCTCGATGTGCAGCCAAGGATTTTAAACACTTAAATCTAATGCCTTAAAAAGGGCATTAACCCTTTTTCCCTGGTTTGTCTCCATCACAATAAAATTATGCCTCCTCTCTCATGTCTTTAAAAAACCTCTCCTTTGATGTTTATATCACTGTCTACATTTCACAGAAAGTTTTCCTGAAGGAAATGGCAATATCTGCTATCTCCATTTCTTCACCTCATGTACACTGCATGCAGCCCATGCCCACCTCTCTGACTTCTTTCTATAGAAAAACAATCTGTCTACTTCTGTGTTTCCAAAATGTATGACTACCGTGTCTCCTTATCATTCAATTCATCAGCAGCATTGCTAACAGAGTTAATGGCCGCCTTCCTGAATCCACTGATACATCTGGCTCTGTGACAGCACTCTCTTCTGAATGCCTTTCAGCCACTGGCTACTCCTTCTCAGCTTAGAGTCTTCTCCTTTGTCTACAATGTTATTGTTTTTACTTATTTATTTATATTTTTAAAATATATTTTATTGATTATGCTATTACAGTTGTCCCATTCTCCCCCTTCACTCCCCTCTACACTGCATACCACCTCCCACCCACAATCCCCGCTTTAGTTCATGTCCATGTGTCATACTTGTGAGTTCTTCAGCTTCTACATTTCTCATACCATTCTCGCCTCCCCCCTGTCTATTTTCTACCTACCATCTATGCTACTTATTCTCTGTACCTTTTCCCCCCTCTTTCCTTCTCCCACTCCCCTGTTGCTAACCCTCTATGTGATCTCCATTTCTGTGGGTCTGTTCCTGTTCTAATTGTTTGCTTAGTTTGCTTTTGTTTTTGTTTTAGGTGTGGTTGTTAATAATTGCCAGTTTGCTGTCATTTTATTGTACATGTTTTTTATCTTCTTTTTCATAGATAAGTCCCTTTAACATTTCATATAATAAGGGCTTGGTGATGATGAAATCCTTTAACTTGACCTTATCTGAGAAGCACTTTATCTGCCCTTCCATTCTAAATGACAGCTTTGCTGGATAGAGCAATCTTGGATGTAGGTCCTTGCCTTTCATGACTTGGAATACTTCTTTCCAGCCCCTTCTTGCCTGTAAGGTCTCTTTTGAGAAATCAGCTGACAGTCTGATGGCAACTCCTTTGTATGTAACTACCTCCTTATCTCTTCTAGGATACATGTCTAGGATTCGCTGCTTCTAGGATTCTCTCCTTAATTTTAATCTTGGGTAATTTAATTATAATGTACCTTGGTGTGTTCCTCCTTGGGTCCAACTTCTTTGGGGCTCTCTGAGCTTCCTGGACTTCCTGGAAGTCTATTTCCTTTGCCAGATTGGGGAAGTTCTCCTTTATTATTTGTTCAAATAACTCTTCCACTTGTTGCTCTTCCTCTTTTCCTTTTGGTACCCCTATAATTCGGATGTTGGAACATTTAAAGATGTCCTGGAAGTTCCTGTACCTCTCCTCCTTTTTTTGAATTCTTGTTTCTTCATTCTTTTCTGATTGGATGCTTCTTTCTTCCTTCTGGTCCACTCCATTGATTTGAGTCCCAGTTTCCTTCCCATCACTATTTCCCTGTACATTTTTTTTTTAATTTCACTTAGCATAGCCTTCATTTTTTCATCTAATTTGTGACGGAATTAAACCAATTCTGTGAGCATCCTGATTACCAGTGTTTTGTACTATGCATCTGATAGGGTGGCTATCTCTTTGTTGCTTAGTTGTATTTTTTCTGGAGCTTTGATTTGTTCTTTCATTTGGACTATATTTTTGTCTTGTCATTCCTGTTACTTATGAAGGGCGGAGCCTTAGGTGTTCACCAGGGTGGGGCAACCCAGTCACTGGGTTGTGATGCTGTATGTGGGGGAGGGGTCTGAGAGGGAACAATGGCGCTTACTCTGCTCTCTGTTAGATCTCAGTCACTTCCACCACTTCCCACAAGCAAATTGGGCCCTTCTGGTGCTGATTCCCAGGTTGGTGGGCTTATGTATGTTCTAGGACCCTGTGGCTCTCTCCAACGAACTGTCCTGTGAGGCTGGGAGTCTCTCCTGGCACATCAACTCCTACAGGTGTTTTCAATTGGTGTTTTGAGGCTTTATTACCTCGTGCTGGGACCCTGGGTTGCACAGTCTGTCTTGTTCCCCAGTTTCTCCTGGTTTATCTTCATGTGAATGGGGGACCACCCATCTGCCACACCCCTCCAAAATCCACCACCTCTCTGGGTCTGCCCACTATCGCCTTCTGTGCCCGGGCTCCACCAGCCACTGCTTTGCCATGACCCCTCTCCACCCTGCTGCCCGACTCTGCCCCTCCTACCAGTCTGGATGAATTAATCTACTTTAACTCCTTGGTTGTCGGACTTCCATAGAGTTCAATTTTCTGTCAGTACTGGTTGTTTTTTGTTTCTAAATTGTTGTTGTCCTTATTTTGGTTGTGCAAGGAGGCAGTGTGTCTACCTACCCCTCCATCTTGGCTGGTAATCCCTACATTGTTATTGTTGGTGGTACTAAGTCCATTTTTGTTCTTTCTTTAAACATCTCCACCAGCTCCTGGTGGTACCCATGTTTACATCTCTAGCTCAGCCATCTCCTTTGATCTCTGGATTTCCTTATGCAGAAGCTTACTTGACATTTTCACTTCGATGTCTCACAGACATTACCAAATTAACATTTCTAGATGTAACTCTTAGTTTCACCCCTAGATCTTACCCTTCACTTTCCCTTGGTCTTCCCAGCTCTGAAAATGGCAACTCAGTTGGTTAAACCACATACATAGAGTTATTCTTGACTCCTCTTTCTTCTTCACCTCCTATGCTAATCCCTGTGCACCTGTTCTCCTAAATCCAAAGTAGATCTCAGATTCATTTCCTCCTCTTCTACAGTGCTACCACCATAGCCTAGTCCATTATCACTGTTGCTCTGCACCACAGCTTTCAAACTGACGTCTTTGGTTTTATTACCAACTTCATCTAATTGGTGATACCTAGGCAGGGTCCCTCTGTTCCTTTTGTGAAATATGGTATCTAATGCTGGGGCCACCTAGGTGACTCTTTATGAACAGAGGTAACCAGAAGCTGCTCACCATGGATACAACTGAAGTGAAAGGGGGCGGAGGTGGTGCCCCTACCAGGAAGATAAGCTTTGTCTCCTTAGTGGCTTGTGGTCTTAAGGTCTTTTTATTCAGCCTGAGCCATGAGGGGTTACAGTTCCTGAAACCAGGCAGGGCAGTTCCTAACAGGTAGCCTAAGGTTATTAGACTATCCACTTCCTAAATAGTACTCCTATAAAGTTAATATGCCAGACAATAGGACTAACTCTTCCTACCTTGAGAAGAATGGCCACATAGGTTGAAATGAATGTAGACATGTATCTCATTTTACACAAATGATGTCATCTAGAAAACTGCAAACCAACCAAAGCTTGGGTAAATCATATCATTATTTAAATATCTTAGTGATTTTGTGAAAGAAAATATCATGATTTTCTTTTTGCAACACAAAGAAAGTCCATAACAAATTTATGATTTATTTATTTTTTAAGTATGGATTTTTAAAATTAAATTTTCTTACAGTAGGTCACTTCCTATGTACTCCTCCATCTTAGTCTCCTTTGCTGATACCTTTTGTGTCAGAATCTCAAATGTTGGTGTTATTTAGGATTTGATACTACATCTTCTTCCCTTCCTTATCTACATTTTTCCCTAGGTACAGATAATTCCCAAATATGATCTCTAAGTTTTATCGCCATACTCACAGATCAGGATACTAACCTATCATTTTTGCCTCATATCTAAAGTTATCTCTAATTTAACATTTTCAAAATCTTAGTTTGCCTCTATGTTAACTTTACTCCCCTCAGTCTTTTCCATCTCTTAAATGACATTCCATTCACTCACCTGCAGAATGCCTTTTATCTGGTTGACAAGATTACTGTAAACCAGAGTGCACCTTTGAGCTGCACGTGGCCCAGTTAACTGGTTATCATCAACTGTGAATAGCTGTCACATAGATAAGATTACTGGGCACAAAATAATAGGGTTGGTGGGTGAGGAGTATAGAATTAGCTCAGTGCCATCTACCAACACTACTGGAATAGATAATTCAAAGAAAAAAATCAGTAGGATACAGATTAATGTTATATATGCATAGAAACCATTGTTGTTCACTTATTATCTACATCCAGATCAATCCTGATTCAAATGCAGCTCTCACAAATAAGGGCCATTCAAAATTAGCAGTACCATTGGCTCATTTTGGAAGATTTTAGTGAACAATACATGTGGAGTAATATGATGTGAGAAGTCCCCTGCCTTATGTCAGCTTTTACATGTTTTATTACTTAGACCTAAAAGTGGACCCTCACCCATTAGTGCTGCTGCCTCTGGAAATAAAATCAGCCCCACACCAGTATGGAAACAGGGGCAGAGAATAGGGTAGAAAGTATTGTGTATGACTGAGTTTTTAAATTGGATTGATAGAGAAATGCTTGGACTTGACTGAGTTTATTTAAATATAACTAGTTTAAGCTTCTGCAGTGGCTCAAAATAGCAACAGAAATTAATTTGTGTTATATTAAAAGCTTCTGCACAGCTAAAGAGAACAGTATTAAAATAAAAAGAGAACCAACCGTATGGGAAAACATATTTGACAATGATACCTCAGACAAGGGTTTAATCTCCAAAATATATAAAGAACTCACATAACTCCACTCTAAGAAGACAAGCAACCCAATTAAAAAATGGGCCAAGGACTTGAACAGACACTTCTCCAAGGACATATGGAGGGTCCAGAGACACATGAGAAGATGCTCAGTATTGCTAGCTATCAGAAAGATGCAAATTAAAACCACAATGAAATACCACTTCACACCAGTCAGAATGGCCATTATAAACAAAGCAACAAACAACAAGTGTTAGAGAGGTTGTGAAGAAAAGGGGACCCTAGTGCACTGTTGGTGGAATTGCAGACTGGTACAACCACTATGGAAAACAGTATGGAATTTTCTCAGAAAACAAAAAATGGATCTGTCTTTATCTAGCAATTCCACTAATAGGATCATATCCTAAGAACCCTGAAACACCAATCCAAAAGAACCTATGCACTCCAATGTTCATAGCAGTACAATTTACAAGAGCCAAGTGCTGGAAGCAGCCTAAGGAGAAATGAGTGGGTCAAAACTTATGGTACATTTACATAATGGAATTCTATGCAGCAGAAAGAAAGAAGGAACTCTTATCATCTGTGACAACATGAATGGAACTGGAAAGCATTATGCTTAGTGAAATAAGCCAGGCAGTGAAAGACAAATACCATATGATCTCACCTTTATCAGGAACCTAATCCACAAAACAAACAAACAATGAAAATATAACCAAAGACACTGAAATTGAGAACAGGCTGACAGTGACCAGAAGGGAGGCTGGTGGGGGGGGGGAATTTCAGGGGAAAAGGGGAAAGGTTTGCAGGAACAAGTATAAAAGACACATGGACAAAGCAAAGGGGGTAGAAATGGGAGGGAGGTGGGGAGGTCCAAGGGGGGGTGAACTGGGATGGGGGTGAAAGGCAGAAAACTGTACTTGAACAACAATTTTAAAAAATCGGTCAAGAAATAAAAATAAAGTTACATGCTTGCACATCCAGAGTTAGAGTTTGTGAACTTTACATCCACTATGCACATAAACAAATTTATGGGATTCTTTAGACATTAAGGCATTCTGTTCTTGAATTAGAAATATAGAGAATTTAGTTCCACTATGGACAAAAATTCAACTTTATTGTATTTTTCTGAAGCCAGATTATAGGTCTTAATATCTTTGAAAGTCAAGTTTAATAAACCTATTTTGTTCACAGAGCAATTGCAAACACAGAGTGATGCCATCAACATATGATTTGACAATTAACTAATTGTGCAACTTTAGATAATCTTTAATCATTTCCTGGAATAAATGTACAAAGGCATTAATGATATATGTACATACATATGCACATACATAAGTATGGGTTTTGTCCTCATTTACATTAAGGACAGGTTTCTCATCTTTTTCTGTCTTTTAATCTTGGGGGAAAGTGTATGTAGAAAAGGAACATCTCTTCTAGAATAATTCTGCTATAACTCTAAAAAAGAGAAGCATTGTAAATATATGAGCTATTTTTTATGAGAAAAATAAACACCTGCACTTTACCTTCACACCAAGGATTGAAGAGAATATATGTGTCCGTTTCTGTGTTCCGGCTGGTGCGGATTATTCCATAGGGGGTCCAGACAGCAATGTACATGCGGAATTTCCCCACAATGCACTCCGAAGAAGACTGGATGGACAGCCGGACAGACCTGTCCTCTCTCATGATGACTTTGGCACCCCACTTGCCACTTTGCAGCTCCGAAACTACAGGAACAGGGATGTAGGTTCCTTTGTTCTTTTGAGGGTAGCGCCCTATGAGAAGACAGTACAGTTTGGAGAAGATTTCACAAACCACTTTTGTTCCCACTCTGTCATCTCACAGCTGAAGGCGGAAAATAATTTATTAGACTTGAAGTTATAAGAATTGGGTTGAATTTCATTTCTGCTACCAACTAGCTACATGAGGATAGTCCATTTTCTTATCCTTTTTGAGGCTCAGATTTGTCACGTCTAGCTAAAAAAGCATAACAGTATTTATAGGAATTTTTATTGGTTGGTTAGACAATGAATTCAAATAAGACAGAAATACTAATCTGGAATGCGAAGACAAAAATGGAATTTATAGTGTATGGTGAAGTTATCATTTCCTGAAATTCCACCCTCTAAAAAAGTTAGAATTGCTTTTTTAAGGACAATAAGGCAATTTTTTATTATTCTGGATATAATTTTATTATTTGTTATATTACCTATAATAGGATTATATTTATAGGTTGTCATATGTAACTATTTTCATACTCAACAAAAACATGTGTTTATTGCTAATCTTAATGATTTAGGCATATGTCATAGGCAAGAATTCAGGCTTCAGAGGTAAATTATCTGTTTGAATTTTGGCTTTTCTTTTCCCTGGACTTGCAATCTCTAGCAAATTACTTGGCCTTTACAAATCCCTCTTCACTTCTCTTTTTCTTTATCAGTAAGGATTCTTTGTGTATCATTTCTTATGCATAACAAATATTTAGCTGTTAGTTCAATGGCATATTAAAACATCATTATATGCTACCATTTTTTCCAGGCTCATCATTCTTAATACATAAGCTATTTCAGGGTAGATCTTATTTCTCTTTATTGCTGCTATTTTGGACCAAATTCTTATTTCATATGTTAATCTCATAACTATGTTTTACTAATGGGTTCCTGAAAAATCAAAGTCTTCACTGTACATAGAAAGTCAACCTCACAGCATTCTTTAACTTGTTTACTGACAGCTTAGTCTACAGTTTGGTTTATAAGATAATCAAAAGCATCAATAACTTAAACTGAAGCAAATTTTTCCATTACACACATTTCCAAAATATATTCAATGTGTAATTCTTCTTCACTTGAAGAAAAATACATATCAGACTAAGTCTGCACATTATTTTGATTGTAAATAGAAGAAACTTCAAGAGCAAACCTTACTCACTTCAATTGTTTTATATAAAACACAGAGGATACTACATTAAAACAAATAAAAATGATGCTTTGTTTTAGCATCTGCAATTATTGAGACCTTTAAAATATTCTTTGGTAGGTATTTAGTTGGAAATAGAGCATTCTGAGGAAGTGGTTTCATAATTCACTGCAGTGAGAGCCTTAGTGAAAATAATTTACCCAGCACAAGATAGAGAGAAAGATTAGAACCCCAGGGTTTTGCTATGTGTTAAGGGTACCAGTTACTCAACACTCAGAATGAATGTTATAAATCTGATAAAGCTTTAAAAATGGCTTCCTGCCAAGGTGCAACAGTGTCTAGGTGTTGTTCTTAGGACTACATGGGGCTCAGCTTCTGAGAAGCCTGCACGAAATTCCACTTTAAAAAGCTGTTTGTTCCAAATGCACCCTCATCTCAGTATTTTCTGTGTATGCTCCTCTTTGTGCATGATCAGCTGGGAGTGAGGTTGCCCTTTTCTCTGGAGGCATTGTTGACCTCTACAGCCCCCATCACTGCTGAAGTGTAGACATCAAAGGCAATCAATCTTGCTAGCTAAATAAGACCATAATTCATTTATTGCAGTAGCTGTTGTCACTAAATACTGGCTTGGATTTAAAATACATGGTATTAAATACAACACAAGTTTTGTAAAAATAAATTTTCAGGGATAAAATCAATGCAATAATGACAGACTTACGATTTTTGAAGAAAAATGGATGAAAAGGATTTTATTATTTTTAAATAATTTTTAAAGTTTATTTTTTACTGTATTTTTTTCCATTACCATTTATCCCCCTAATACCCTCTTCCACCTCCACCCACCCAAAATGGATGAAAGGAACTTTGAAATGAATTACATAAGAATGCTCCTTTGGGACTGGCAAAGAAGTAGGAGGATGCATCTGAAATTACGTGCTATGTGTCATGAACCTCAGCATCACCTTTGTACTAACATCCATTTTTGGTGGGAGCACTGAAATAATGAAAACAACTACTAGTGTCCATTATTACAAATTATGATTTCAAAGACTCATTAAATTTGACCTATCAAATTGACATTATACAAAAAGAATTGTCTTTGAGCCCAGACATGACTTAATTTAAACACTCTTGTTTGTTTGAACATTTTTTACTTATGCAATAAATGTGCTAGGAGTTATTTCAAGTGCTAGGGATTCAACAGTGAATGAGACAGACTCCTGTGGCCATAGAGCTTATAGTCTGTAGAAAAAGCCAATGCCTGTGCTGTTTATTATGTGCCCATCACTGCTTTATTACTTGTAACAAACTGTGGGAGGGGAAGCATGATCATCATTCTCATCTGACAAGTTAGGAAACTAAGACACAGGGTCATTTATACAGTGAGAGACAGGGAGAAAGATTAGAACCCCAGTGCTTTGCTATGTATTCAGGGTATCAGTTAATCATCACTCAGAATGAACATTATCATAAATCTGATAAAGCTTTGAAAAGGGTTTTCTGCCAAGGTGCTACAGTGTCCAGGTTGTGTTCTTGGGACTACATGGGGCTCAACGTGAGCCACTAGTAAGTGGTGGAGCTCAGATTTGAATCCAGTCTGGCCTGAAAGCCTGAGAGTTTAACCATTAAACTCTGTAGCAGTTACATGTGTAGAAAATACTTTGTAGTTGGTGAGAACTATGTTCAGGTTATGACTCTACGATTAACTATTGAAGCTTCTTTGAGAAGATTTCTTAATTGTCTAAGCTTTCCTTTTCTTGTCTCTTTGCAGTTTAGTTCTAGAAATGGAAAGGAAATAAAGTTTGTAATTATTTATAATAATTATATAAAAATAATGTAATTATTATTATATTATAATAGAAGCTTCATGCCTGGCACAAAGTATGGGCTGACTCAGGAGATAGTTATTTTTTCTGTTTGAAACAGCTACTGGGAAAATTAGAAGGAAGAAGAGGCCATTTTAACCTCGCTGGTTCTAAATCTGAAGAAAGGTGGGTGTCCCAGGGCAGGGAGCTTTCGTGGCCACAGGGAGAGCTGCCTCCAACCTTTACTGTGTGGGTGTGGGTGAAGCACTCAGCCTCTCTCCGTGAAACCTTCATTTATTCCATAAAATGGGGATAATAGTGGTTGTAGTTGTAATGAGAAGGGCACCTTAATAAGTGCCGGTTATTATTATTATTCCTCCATTTTCCCTGATTTTCTGACTTTTCTGCTCCAGAAGTGGGAAGCCAGGATGGGTTCAGGCAACAAACCTATAGAACCCAAATCTACTTACTTTCAAAGGTCAGTTTATTCCAGATTCCAAAATCTTGAGCTGACTAATACTTCTGTCAGGAGAACTTATATCAGCCACCCTGCCACACACACACACACACACACACACACACACACACACACACACGACACTGTTCTTTATTAACTGAAAAAGCCCTAATAATTCTAGAATTATCATGGAAGAATCACCTGAAACCTGTACCTCACTCATAATGTCTGATTTTCTGAATGGTCATTGTAATTTTCATTTATGCCCCAGAGCAGGAGTTGTCAACTATTGATCAGGGACAAAATGAGGCTTGCCACTTCGTGTAAATTAAGTGTTATTGGAACACATCCAACTCATTTATTTGTGTATTATTGTGCTACAGCAGCACAGTTGAGTAGCTATGACAGAGACCATATGGTCTGCAGTGCCTAAAATGTTTAGTATCTGGCCCTTACAATAAAACTTTGCTAACTTTGCCTTGGAGAATTTTACACTTTCGTTACTTAGGGGGTAATTTATCATCGACACAGAATCTAAGACTCAGGCCAAAGAAGAAAACACCATTACCTACTTTCTCTTTTCAAAGAAAAATTTGGTATTGAACCAACAGCAAACATCTGTGCTACTATTAGGTCAACATTTAGTTTCCTTAAAACTTGTGAGCTAAACTCTTCACAGTCTCAGAGGGTGTTGAAGACATAGCAAGTTAGTTGTAACTTTTTATTGATTTCACTTTACATAGCTAAAATGTTCAATTTTATTGCTATAACAGTTGTAAAGGCCTCTCACACAGAGATGGAAATAAAATGACAGGAATAAAGGTTTGTTTCCTGGGGTCCTTACAACAGGCCTTTGAGGGATTTTTCACAGATCGGAAACAGGCTCCAGGAGGTTGTTACCTGCAGGACATTGTGTAGCTAGATAGACAGAGAGGAGACAGGGCTTGGACCAAGTTCTCTGTGCTGGGAAGGCCATTCTCCTTCCCCTGCATCATGCCGCCTCCACAGAGGTAAGGGGGAGGGAGCTGGAGGGATTACAAAGATGAAGGAAGCCAAGAGAAGGAGAAAATGGGATGATCCAAAAGGTATGAGTCAAGAGGAAAGTGAGGAGATACGCTGTGGTGGATGGCAGATATGTAAGAAAGAAGTATGAATCCAAGAGCTTAATGATGGGTGGTGAGAAAGAAGACCTGGCAAGCAGGAGCCTGCAAAAGGGTCTCAGGACTCCAAGGGATTTGATCTGGGAAGGTTTCTAGGGTGATGTCAGTGACTGAAGGGAGAAGGGTGAGCAGTGCTGATGACAGGTCAGGCCATGTGGCACCAGACCAGCATACAGAAGCAAATCAGGAGCAGGCAGTGATTACATTCAATCCAAAGGGAGAAAAAAGAATCCAGATTTGCAGGCCTTTTCATATTCACTGTATGGAAAAGGTGATTATTAATGTGAGACCTGACATGTCAATAGTACCTCAGGGTATTGTCGCCTGCTCCATTACAGCATGTTTAATTCTGAATGTAATAATTTCAGTGACAGCACTGGGTAAGAATTTTCCATGATTGAATTGTGAGTAAGGAAGTTGTGACAGAGTAGTATTTCATTTCATTAAATAGCCCTTCTCACCCCCAGGAGGTGGCACATTTAAGAAACCACAGTCAGAATGCACTCTGAACACCCATCCATCAACACCCATGACTGCCTGCCAGCTATCCTGGGCCTATTCTGGATGTGAAACACAGCCCTACACAGGTGACCTCCATTTACACATTTGCTGGAAGTGTACAATACCTAGGTAGATGTTTTGTTTTGTATCCCACCTCCCACCATACTGTGTAATTTTGTGTTTAAAAAAATGTGAGCAAGAAAAATAGAATCAGAAAATGTAATATCTCAGAAAAGATCCTTATTTTGTTTTTTAAATTTGATCTTTATTGTATTTTTCCATTACTATTTAGTCCCCTTATACACCCCTCCCCCAGCAATCACCAGACTGTTGTCTATATCCATGAGTCATTTTTCCTTTTTGCTCAAGCCCTCCATTTCCTCTCCTCTACTGCCTCTCCCCAACTAGCTGTCATCCTGTTCTCCATTTAATCAGTCTCTCCTCATTTTCCTTGTTAGTTCAGTTTGTTCATTAGATTCCACATATGAGTGAAAGCATATGATATTTGTCTTTCTCTGACTGTCTTATTTCACTTAGCACAGTGTTCTCCAGGTCCATCATAGTGTGGCAAAGAGTAAAATTGTCTTCTTTTTTTTATGGCCAAGTTGTATTCCATTGTGTAAATAATCCATAGTTGTTTTATTCACTTATGGACACTTAGGCTGTTTCCATATCTTGGTGATCGTAAATAATGCTTCAATGAATATAGGGGTGTTTATGTTCCTTCAAAGTAGTGTTTTGGGTTCGTTCAGATGTATTCCTAGAAGTGGGAATCACTGAGTCAAAAGGAAGATTCATTTTTAAATTTTTCTCCATTCTGCTTTCTGCAGTGGCTGCACCAGTCTGGATTCCCATCAACAGTGCAACAGGCTTCCCTTTTCTCCACATCCTCACCAGTACCTGTTGTTTGTTGATTTATTGATGATAACCATTCTGACAGGTGTGAGATGATATTTCATTGTGGTTTTAATTTGCATTTCTCTGATGATAGTTGATGTTGAGAATCTTTTCATAAGCCTATTGGCCATCTATATGTCCTCTTTGAAAAAGTGTCTTTTCAGGTCCTTCACCCATTTTTTAATTGTGTTGTTTGTTTTTTTTTTTTTTTTGGTGTTGAGTTTTGTAAGTTCTTTATAAATTTTGGATATTAACCCCTTATCAGATGTATCAGCAAATATGTCCTCCCATTCTGTGGGTTTCTTTTTATTTTGCTAATGATTTCCTTTCCTGTGCAAAGTATTTTTTGTTTGATATAGTCCTATTTGTTTATTTTGTCTTGTGTTTCCCTTGCCTGGGGAGATATATATCTGATAAAATATTACTACAAACAATGCCCAAGATTTTGCTGCCTATGTTTTCTTTAAGGATTTTTATGGTTTCAGGTCTAACATTTAAGTCTTTGATCCATTTTGAATTTATTTTTGTGTGTGGTATAAGAAGTTGGTTTAGTTTTATTTTTCTGCATCTATCTGTCCAATTTTCCCAAATCATTTATTGAATAAACTATCTTTAGCCCATTGTATGTGCTTGCCTCCTCTGTTGAATATCAATTGACTATAAAGGTATGGGTTTATTTCTGGGTTCTCTATTCTGTTCCATTGATCTTTCTGTCTGTTTTCATGCCAGTACCATGCTGTTTTGATTACTATAGGCTTATAGTATAGTTTGATATTAGGCAGTGTAATTCCTTCAACTTTGTTCTTCTTTCTCAGGCTCACTGTTAGTATGTGGAGCCTTTTGTGGTTCCATACTAATCTTTGAAATATTTGTCTAGTTCTGTGAAATATGTCATTGGACTCTTGATAGGAATTGTTTTGAATCTATAGATTGCTTTGGGTGGTATGGACATTTTAATAATGTTACTTCTTCCTATCCATGGACACAGTATTTCTTCCACTTATTTGTATCTTCTTCTACTTCTTTCTTCAGTGTCTTATAATTTTCTGAGTACAGGTCTTTTGCATCTTTGGTTAGGTTTATTCCTGGGTATTTTATTCTTTCTGTAGCAATTGTGAATGAGATTGTTTTCTTAATTTCCCTTTCTCTTAGTTCATTACTGGCATGTAAAAATGCAACTGATGCCCTGGTTGGTGTGGCTCAATGGATTGAGCGCCAGCCTATGAACCAAAGGGTCATCATTTCACATGCCTGGTTTGCAGGCAGTGTCTCCAGTTGGGGGTGTGTGAGAGGCAACCACACATTGATGCTTCTCTCCCTCTCTTTCTCCCTCCCTTCTCCTCTCTCTAGAAATAAATAAATAAATAAAATCTTTTAAAAATGCAACTGATTTCTGGATATTAATTTTGTATGCTGACATTTTGCTGAATTTGTTTATCAGTTCTAGTAGTCTTGGTGTAATCTTTGGGGTTCTGTACATACAGTATCATGTCACGTGCAAATAATGAAGTTTTACTTCTTACTTTCCAATTCGGATGCCTTTTATTTCTTCTTCTTGTCTGATTGCTGTGGCTATGACTTCTAGAACTATGTTGAATATGAGAGATGAAAACAAACATCCTTGTCTTGCTCCTGATATTAAGTGGAATGCTCATATTTTTGCCCATTGAGTATGATGCTGGCAGTGGGTTTGTCATGTATGTCTTTTATTATGTTTAGGTATGTTCCTTCTAATCCCACTTTGCTGAGAGTTTTTATGATAAATGGGTGCTAGATTTGATCAAATGCTTTTTCTGCATTTATTGATATGCTCATGTGGTTTTTATCCTTCATTTTGTTCATGTGGGGTATCACATTTATTGATTTACAAATGTTATACCAACCTTGCATTCCCAGAAAAAATCTCACTTGATCACAGTTTATGATCTTTTTGATGAATTGTTGTATTCAGTTTGCTAATATTTTGTTGAGGATATTAGCATGCATGTTCATCAGGGATTTGGCCTATAATTTTCTTTCTTTATAGTGCCTTTATCTGGTTTTTGGAATTGGGATAATGCTGGCCTCATTAAATGAGTTTGGGAGGCTTCCCTCCTCCTGAATTTTATGAAATAGTTTGAGAAGGAGTGGTATTAGTTCTTCTCAGAATATTTGGTGAAATTCACCTGTAAAACCATCTGGCCCAGAGCTTTCGTTTGTTGGTAGTTTTTTGATTACTACTTCAATTTCACTAGATGTAACCTGTTTATTAATATTCTCTGATTTCTCCTGACTTAGTTTTGGAAGATTATAGGTTTCTAGGAATTTATCCATTTTGTCCAGTATATGCAGTTTGTTGACATAAAGTTACCCATAATATTTTCTTACAATTCTTTGTATTTCTTTGGTCAGTAGTTATCTCTCCTCTTTCATTTCTGATTTTATTTATTTGGGTCCTTTCTCTTTTTTTTTGATGAGTCTAGTTAAAGTTTATCAATCTTGTTTATCTTTTCAAAGAACCAGTTCTTGGATTCATTGTTCTTTTGTATCATTTTTTAAACTTTCTTTCATTTATTTCTTCTTTGATCTTTATTATTTCCTTCCTTCTGCTCACTTTGGGCTTTGTTTGTTGTTCCTTCTCAAGTTCCTTTAAGTGTGAAGTTAGATAGTTATTTAAGTCTTTTCTTTCTTTTTTTTTTCTTCTTCTTCAGATAGGCCTAAGAATTTCCTTCTTAGGATTGCTTTCCCAGTGGCCCACAGATTTTGGATTATTGTATGCTCATTTTCATTTGTTTCAAGCTATCTCTTGATTTCTTCTTTGACCTCATTATTGACCCATTCATTGTCTAATACCATGTTATTTAGCTTCCATGTCTTTGTGTATTTTTCAGTATTCTTCCTGTGATCGATTTCTAGTTTCATAGCATTGTGCTCAGAGAAGCTGCTTGATCTGATTTCAGTCTTCTTAAATTTATTGAGACTTTTTGGGGACCCTAACATGTGGTCTATCCTTGAAAACATTCCATGTATCCTTGAAAAGCATGTATATTCTGCTGCTCTGGGATGAAATGCTCTGAAGATAACAATTACAGCTATTTGATCTAGTATGTCATTTAAGGTTGTCTCCAGTTGATTTTCTGTCTGAAAGATCTCTCAGTGAAGTCAGTGGGGTGTTAAAATCCCCAACTATGACTCTATTTCTGACACTCTCTCCCTTTATGTCCATCAAGATTTGTTTCACATATTTAGGTACTCCTATGTTGAGTGCATGAATATTCACTTGAGTTATGTCCTCTGGTTGGATTGTTCCCTTTATCATTATGTAGTGTCCTTCTTTGTCTCTTATTATAGTTTTGGTTTTAAAGTCTTTTTTTGTCAGATATAAGTACTGCTACCCAGCTTTCTTTTCTTTTCCATTGGCATGAAATATGTTTTTCCATTCCTTTATTTATGTCTGTGTGTATCTTTCAATCTGAGATGGGTCCCTGGGAGGCAGCATATATATGGGTCTTGTTTTCTTATCCATTTGGCTACCCTTTGTCTCTTGGTTGGAGCATTTAAGTTCTTTACATTTAAGGTGACTATTGATAGTACATATTTAATGCCATTTTATTAAAGACTATTTTCCACTGTTTTTTTTTTCTCTTTCTTTTCCTTCTTCTTAAAGCAAGCCCTTTAACATTTGTTGCAGTACTGGTTTGGTGTTAACAAACTCAGCCTTTTTTTTTTTTTTTTTGTCTAGGAAGCTGCTTATTTCTTCTTTGGTTGTAAGTGACAGCCTTGCTGGGTAAAGTAGCTTTGGTTGTAGGTCCTTGCTTTTCATCACCTTGAATATTTCATACCTCTCCCTTCCAGCCTGAAATGCTTATGTTGAGAAATCAAATGACAGTCTAATTGGTGTACCCTTGTATGTAACTACCTGCTCTTCTCTTGCAGCTTTTAGGATTGATTCTCTCCTTGTCTTTAAGCCTTATCATTTTAATTATGATGTGTCTCAGCATATGCCTCTTTGGGTCCAACTTGTTCAGGACTCTCTGAGCTTCCTGGACTTGGACTTGTGTATCTTTTTCCTTCATCAGAGTAGGGAAGTTTTTAGTCATTATTTTTTCAAATGGGTTCTTGATACCTTGCCCACTATCTTCTTCTGGTATTCCCATGATGCAGATGTTGTTACACTTCATGTTGTCCAAGATGTTTCTTAAGATATCCTCATTCGTTTTTTTTCTTTTTGCTGCTCTGCCTGGGTGTTTTTTTCTACACTGTCTTCCAAATCACTGATTTGATCCTCTGCTTCATCTAACTTACTGTTTATGCCTTCCAGTGTATTATTGATTTCAGATACAGCATTTTTTATTTCTAACTGATCCCTTTTCTATGTTTTCTATTTGTTTTTTTTTCATGCTGTTGAGTCCTTATAACCATTACTCTAAACTCTTTATCTGATAAATTGCTTACTTCTATTTCATCTAGTTCTTCTTTTAGAAAATTCTCTTGTTCTTTCATAGGCCTTTTTCTTGGTCTTTCCATTTCAGCTGCTTCTTTGTATTTTCTACCTTATTTAAACTAATCAGTGATACAGCCTCAAGCTGTAATCAGTCACCTGGCTTAAGCACCAAAGGTTAGGGCAGAGTAGTTACTGCAGGTGGGCCTATTGCTTCCCCTTAGGCTGATACTTCTTCTTGGAGAGGAGTGCTCTGCCTGAGAAAGATAGCTTCTGCACAGTACGGAGAATGTCTCAGCACAGGGATCCTGGTGACTATTCCTTCAGTTCTCTCCCCAGAACCACCAACCCCAGACTCTCAAGTATCTCTAGTCCACTCTGCCCTCCTTCTGCAAGATGCCAGAGTGAGTGGCTGCAAACACAATTTTGTGAATTGGTCCTTTAAGAGGGTCTCTGAGTCTCAAGTTATCTCTCTCTGGCAGACAGAAACCCTGCTGGTTTTCACAGCTGGATGTTATCTGGGTTCCTCTTTGGCTCTGGTGTTGTAGGCTGGGGAGCCTAGCTTGGGGTTTAGACCCCACTCTTCTCATGGGGTCTAATCCCATGAAATATCCATCCAGAACTTCAGCTGCTGCCCATGGGACCCCGGCCAGCCCTCTCATGATTCCTCCACACTCCCTACCAGTCTTGTTGTGGTGAAGCTGTTTCTCCTGTCTGTCCTTGGTTATAGGGCATCTCTCTAGCTAGTGTTCAGTTGGTTATTCAGGATGATTTCTCTACAATTTTGTTGCATTCCAGATTGGTCCTGAGAGGAGGTTATTGTAGGTTCGTTCCACTTACTCCTCTGCTATCTTGGATCATCCTCTTTTTTTATCTCTTCTCAGCTAAAAAGAGGTTAGCATTGCAAAGGTGGAGGAGGTACTTCATTTTGTTTTTAATAATGTAGCCTTTGAAATTGGACTACTAAACATGAAAAATATAATTACCAATTGCATTCTTTCACACCCATCTAAAATTGGTGCCATCTTCCCAAGTGATCTAGGAATTAACATATTTGTTAGTTTAAATGCTTGTTTTAATCTGCAAATTATTTTTGAGGTCGCAGAAATACTATTTGTAAGACAAAATTTGGTTGGACCATGTGCTTATATTGGAATGCCCCTGTGATTTCTTTAATCTCACTCCTCCCTTATACATATGTGTGTGAATAAAGAGAAATGCAGCTACCTTAACACCCCTTAGCCCCTCAGCCTGGTATCAGGAGGAAAATGGTGAAAATATTTAATTCCTTTGAGATTTTATTCCTTTCCAACTTTGGTTCAATGGGCCTAAGTTTTTTACATGGCCATTTCATATTAGTTTCACTTACAAGGTGGCAGGAAAAATCTACCTCTGGCTCAGACTAGGTTATATGTGACCTTGGAGAAAATTTACTCTCAGTCACTCATTTCACACCTGAGAACCCACTGTAGGCAAAGCCCACCATAGGTAGTACCTACCCCACAGAGGAATGTGTTGCATTTTAAAAATTAATTATTTAGTCCATTAATGACTTTGGAATATGTTTACAAAAAACACATATCCTATGTGGTGATTAGTTCCCAGGTAGGCCAGGAAAACCACTAATTAGCATATAGTATGGTAAGTGTGGTTGAATATTGTTGTTAATAGGATGTTTCTTACTTCACCTTGCTGCGTCTAGAACCTGTAAGGATGTACTCATCATGGAGAAGTAGGTCCATGTAACTGAAGAATACACACCTGTCGTTCACTATTTCCCCTGATGCTCTGATATGAAGAAGCTCATATGTCAGGACACCTCAATTTCTGTCACCTCATGGGCATCTCAACTGTAAATCAAATGCCCTATGTTATCCTTAGTAATAGTGACACTTCTGGTGCAAACTTTAATTAATCACCAGAAAGCCCCAAACAAACCTTTTCCCTTTATTTACTTAGAGATCTATTTTTTTATTAAACTGAACTAAAGATATTATCTTATTTGTCTCCATAGCCCCACAGAATGTCATAATGCCTTGCACTGAATGGGTGCCCAATAAATGTCAATGGGACTGAATTGAGCTTTTGGCAGCTGTCCAGTCCCATTGAGAATATCAGAGACTTCAGAAGCCCTGAAAGAGATGCCTGCAGCAAGCCTGTTGTCAGTTCCAAGAGCCCTTCACACAAAATGAAAACTAGTTCTGAACTTTTCTTTCAGAGGGTGTTTTCCATTCAGATATAAATACTTTTAAGCTGAACTTTGACTCCATGTAACTGCAAGACTTTCTTTAATAGTGAATTCTTATGAGAAAATGGTCTCTAAGGAACTCATGAATATATCATGTCTCTAGCTGGTAAGTTAAATTTCATGATATTAATTTTTCCATTTGAAACATTTGTTTTTCCCAAGATGCACCTTTCACATTCAAAATAATCAATCTACTTCCAAATGAGCCCTGCAAGTATTGCTGTGACAGTGTATTGCATGGGGCAGAGTTGGAAGTGTGAACACAGGGCCTTGTGAAGGGAAGCAACCTTGTTTCAGTATCTTAGGGTGGAATGGGGGGTGCACAGAGACCAGGATGCAGTAAGTCCCTGAATGACTTGGAAACACCAGGTTACTAACTACAGGGGAAAAAAAAAAAAAACAACACAACACCACCATGACCAAAAAAGAAACAATCAGAAGGTACAGAAATCTCAGATGATAGCAACAAAGGAGGAAAACACAAATGTTTAAAAGCAAATCATTTTAGTAAGGATGTCCAGGAACCTGTCCCTTCTATTTCATATCTTATTTTATATAGCTGTAGATAATACAGATATAGATACATGCATTGATGGATATATGATGTTTCCTAAAGGAAGAAAGCTGCCTGGTACTCTTACTCTGTAGCTCCAGCACACTGGAGAAGGAAGAGAAACTTCTTGAGGACAGGAACCGAATTTTATTTAGCTTTGTGTATCTAGTGGCTTGTATGATGTTTGGAACATAGTTGGTGCTTAAAAAATAGTTGGCAAAGAAAGAAGGTTTTTTATGTGTCTTAATTTTATTTCACTTTTCTTTCTATCCTGCCTAATTTCTCTTAAAATCTTTTTTGAAATAAGATGTAATTTTTTAGCAAATATATGAAACCAGCACTGTGCTAGACTCTTCAAATGGTTCAGAAAAAAATACTAAAGTGATCACCTGCTGCTGACCATCCACATGAAGATGCATATGCCTTCAATGGCCAACCAAAGCCATAATCTGGATATGAATAGATGAGGCCCTGCCTCAGGTTACTGCCAACAGTATAGAGAGGAAGAGAGGACAGGGGATTAAAATTCTAGGAAACTTCAACAATATTGAGGCTAGAAAGTTAGTTCATCTATGAAATAAGACTGTTGAGCTTCTTCAACAAATTTGATGTACATTTTAAATGTGCCCATAGTATACCAGGCTTTAGATGGGATTACTCGCCATGAAGAAAAGGTAGGGTGGAGGCTTCAGAAACATAAATCATCACAACTGTTGGGTGTAGTATAAACCCAGAAAGTGTGCCTACAAAGGTCAAAGAGGGCCCCTCAGAGAACGTGGCTTTGAAAAATGATCTTAAAGGTGGACAAAGTGGGAGGAGGTTTCCCAGCAGAGGTAATAATGAAATAATGAAGCCTAAGGGAGCACTCTGGACACCTGTGGCAGGAGCAGAAGCTGACTTGGGCAGGGTAAGAACCAAAGAGACCTTTGATGCTGTGCAAAGGCATTTAGGTTGTATCCCAGGAGGGGCTGGACATGAGGCAACCACCATCGAAATGCTTTAAGTGGCCTGATGAAATTTGTACTTACTTAGAAGCATCACTCTGGCAGAAGGCTAAAGAGTGGTTTGGAGAGGACAAGAGTGGAGCCAGGGAAACCAGTCAGAACACTGCTGAAGTTTTCTGGTGAGACATGATAGTGTCTCCAGAGTGATAACTATTGGCTCTGGAGGTACAATAAGTGGAGACATGCAGGTAGAAGCAGGAAGCTGGGCCAGAAATGGGATGCTGGCTCTGAGTGGGAGAAGCTGGGCCAGAGATAACCCCAGGTTTTGTTCATTCTTCACCAAAGACATTTTTAGTACTTACTAGCTGCCAGGCACCATTTTAGATGTTGGGCATATAGCCACAAGAAAAAGTCATCTCTTCTAACCCTCGGAGTCATGACTAAGCCGCAAACCTTGAGGAGCATGCTCTTTTGAAGAGTCTACTCCAAAAATTAAGAGACTGGTGTGGTTAACTGCTATGCTGATTTACTCATTGAAGCTGGTTTTCTGGAAATTCCCTTACCCACATGTGTGTGTTACCTCATTGGAGAGAAGACAGAATATTTTTAGTCTTTAAGAAAAAAATAATCAATGTAAAAATCTCTAGTATTTAAATGAAGTTGGTTATAGAACATTACATTACACTATAGATTTGTTCATATTGCTGATCTAATTCATAGGGAAAAGGAGGAACAGGAGTTAGAGAATTCTAATTTTAATTTGAGTTATAGGTTATCCACTGGGGTATAATGACTATTGTTTGTGTTTATCTACTGTGGTCTCGACAGCAAAGAAAACTTACTAAACCTTTTTTATTTTTATTTCTGAGCATGACCACATGGGTGGTAAAGAAGGTAGCTACTGATGTGGTATGGTTAAGGGATTTACTCTACAGGCAATTATTGAGCACCATGTAATTGCCAGGCACTGTTCTATGAACTGAGAACACAGAGGTGTCAACCCAGATACATTCATGGAGCATAAACATGAACATATATTATCTGCTCATACATATATTCTATGACAAATGGAGATAAGTACTATGAAAAAAATAAATAAAGTAGCTTAAGGGGGCAGAGAGTGATGAGGTGTGTGAGCTAGTTGGGAGAAGGTGCCCAGAGCAGGATACCCTGGTAAGGTGACATTTGCACAGTGATATAAGGGAAATGAGGACATGAGCCATGTAAAGATTGGGTGAAGGGCACTGCAGTAAGTGCAAAGGTCCTCAGGAAGGTGATACTTGAGATGATCGAGGAGGAGGTTGATGTGCCAGGAGCAGAGGGAACTATATGGAGATTCATAGGTGGTTAAGGTCAGGGAAAGCCAGGAGATCAACCTCAGGCCTTGCAGACAGTTTTTAGGACTTTGGAATTTATTCTAATTGGGAAGAGAAGTCACTAGAAAAGAACCATGGACTGCATTAAGTTATTTTAAAAAATCATTTTGGTTGCTGTACGAAGACTGTAGAAGAGCAATTAAGACTGTTATGAAAATCTCTTGACTTCCCATAATATTCCCATTTTGATTGTCAATCATGAAAATCCTTCCAATGGAGAACAAATTAGAGAAAATGCAAAAATGCTTTTATCCCTAGAAAAGGCAATACATTTGCTTAAATTTGTTATTCTATGATAAGAAGCCATTCCTAAAAGCTGGTCTTAACAGCTGGGAGAGAACTGGACATTGGGAATAGGGAAGCTTGCTCATGGGGGATAGTATAAAAATGTGGACACTGGAAGTAAAAAGTTTATCTGTGTCACAATTGTTTTTAGGGCAAGCTCTAGCCCTTCCTGGGCATGAGTTTAAATAAGGCTCTATTGTTTTCTTAGTCCACAGAGGTTGAACCCTACTAGGATCTAGGGATATGAGGAGAGTGATAGGAGGTTGGTGTCACAATGTCTAGTTTATTGTAGTTTGATGGATTTCATGATTGTAAACCAAACTGCATATCAGCTTTTTGTCCCTCCTCACTACAACAGTTATGCAACACTTTCAACTGACAAAGGTTGTTTCTACATGTCTTGGGGTTCTGCTACCTTCAAGCTGGGCACTGGAAGCCCAAGGCAGGTTTGGAGGCAGCAAGAAACACTGTACACTGAAAGTAGGGATCACTTTATTTGTAGACTTAAAGGATATAATTTGTCCTCCCATGAATGACAACCGAGTCCAGTCCTTTGGAAAATGACACAGTGAGAGAATTTTGTTTAAAACAGCTGTCACTACTCTTAAGCTCCAAAGTTTAACTCCACACTTAGAGCATGTATTCTGAAGTTTCACACTGTCTGCTGAGTGGTCAAAGAATCCTCACCTTGGGACTTCCTCTGGGCCTGTCTTCCCTGGAAGCTTCTGGTCACCCCAGATCTCCACACTGTGCCCCATAAAAATAGACATTTGGCAATTCATTCTAAAGGAACTGGTCTCAGTTAACAGCTAGTGGCAAGATTCTGGTAAATCCATTCTTGCTAAAATTTAAATATCTGATAAGATGAATTATACTTTTTACCTTCATGTTTACCCTTTATAAAAAATAATTCCTTAATATTGTAAATGAATAACTACCATAGTTAAAATCCATTCATTGCATACAATTTGGAAAGGGGGATGGGCTCTTATTCAGTGGACACTGTATCCTTCCAAGACCTTTCCAGATTCGTGGTGTGGCATCAGGCCTGGGATACTAGTAATCACGATTCAAATTACATGGGGATTCCTCCTTGAGGGAAGAGAACAGGTATGAGGAGGTTGGTTAAGGTATCATTACACTTGTGTAAGTTATTATCATTATGCCTAATGTCGAAATAATACATTCTTGTTGTTTTTTAAGCCACTAAGATTCCGATCACTTGTTATAGCAGCAATAGAAAAGTAACCTAAACACAAAGCACATTTTTGACATGTTGTAAAGATTCACTAAATGTCATTTTATGAATGACGTTGCCATTGGCCTTATACTCATACTCCCTCCACTCTCCTCAGATATGAATTAAGAGAAACTTCAAAGATGAGAAATGTTATGAAGTTCAGGGGTCATGGGTCAGGGGTCACCACAGGCATACCATGGAGGCAAAAACAATGGTGAGATAAACTTAGGTTAGATTGGGAAATACTGAAAGGAGGTAAAATAGCAATGAACATACCTCAAGGCCAGATTGTGATTTCTAAATATCACTTTCTTAAAAAGAAGCAGAGCTCCTTGGAGAAATTGTTTCCAGGACTGTGATACAGAAAACATAAGATGAGCATGAAATATCTTGTTGTGCCAGAAAATAAGGAAATAAAAATACTGAAGCCAGTTGGAAGAGTTTCCAACTGACAAAATCTAGGACAATTTGAGCATCAAATTAATTAATGATAGTAACAGATTTAAGTAAGCCATTTAATTAAAGAGGAAATTATGAATTCATACTGATATCAATTACTCTATCATTAAGACTTTGATGATGAATAGAATAATCTCATAGTGTCAAGGTACTTCTTTTAAAGCACTTATCAACTACAAAGGGAATGAAGAGTAATTCTGCAGTATAGAATCCTGAAAGGCACCCCTGTGTTGGATTCTGTGATGTACTGCCCAGAGGCCCCTTCAGGAATGACAGATTTACATAAAGCTGCTGGAAGTGTTGTCAGAATGTGGTCCTCAGTATGTCAGCCCTCTTTGGGAAGAGCCTTAGCTAAAGTAAACTGCTTTATCCAAGACCACACCTCATTCTAAGGGAAGTTCACACCCAATGGATGAAGAATATAGGGGTACAAAAGCCCAGTTCCCTTGCTTCTCACAAGGAGAATTTTAAGAGTCAATACAGCTCCATAGCTCCTCTACATGGTTGGCTATGGTCTTTTTTGGGACTGCATCACAACTCAGCTTCTCCCTTTGCTAATTCTGCTTTCTCTCACAGGGGTTGATCCCAAGAGCACTCCCTAATCAACTTCTTGCATGCTAATTTTAAAGCCTATTTCTTGAGGAACCCCTCTGCTATGGACTGAATGTTTTTGTCTCCCCAGATTCATATGTTGAAACCTAACCCCCAATATGATGGCATTTTGAGATGGGGCCTTTGGGATGTGATTAGGTTTTGATTATGGAACCCTCATGAATGAGACTAGTGCTCTTACAAAAGAGATTCCAGACAGCTCCCTTATCCCCTCTGCTGTATGAGGGCACAGCAAGAAGACAGCCGTTTATGAACTAAAAAGTAGGCTCTCACCACACACCAAATATGTTGGCATCTTCATCTTGGATTTTCCAGTCTCCAAAACTGTGAAAAAGAAGTGCTCTTTGTTTAAAAGCCACCTAATCTATGGTATTCTGTTATAGCAACCCAAATGGACTAAGACACCACCCTAAAACACTGCTCAATCAAATGATTAAAGTTAATATCATCAGTAATGGAACCTGTAAAAAAATTATGTGTAACCAGATAAGACTCACTGAGAAGAACACAGCATCATTTCTGTGTAATTACTGCCAAAGACACATAACCTGGTTTTAATCATGAGGAAAGAGACAAACACAAACCGAAAAGCATTCAACAAAATTACTGCCTTATAATCTTCAAAGGTGTCAAATAATGAAAGCCAAAGAGAGTATTACACTGTTCCAAATTGAAGAAAACTAAAGAGATGAGACATGACAACAAAATGCCTCATGTGATTCTGGACTGGATCCTCTTGCTATCAAAGACTTCATTTGAACAACTGGTGAAACTCAAATGGGGTGTGAAGATTAGATGATCATAACATATTGCTGTTAATATCCTGATTTTGATGGTTATGTAGGAGAATATCTTTGCTCATAGCAAATATGCACTACAACATTCAGGGATTATGGAATGTCACATTGACAACTCTCTAATAATTCTGGAAAAAAACCCCGGAAGTTCTTTGTACTCTTCTTGTAAATTTTCTGTAAAGTGGGGTCTATTTCAAAAATTTAAAAAACTTTCCAACAATAACAACAGAATAACATGTGTACAATTTATACAATTTGTACAATTGTACTCTTTGTACAATTATCTTGTATATTCATATCCTCCTTTTTATTTATTTATTTATTTTTACAATCAGTGATGTAGGTATTTAAGTTTCTTTAGATGAGCAATATTTTTTATCTTTCTCTCTGGAACACCAACATCAGTTCTTCAAATTATGTGCTGAAAGGATATCCTGGGTTGCCCTATATTGGGCAACATCCTATCTCAAACAAAGGGTACCATGTGCCCTTCTTCCTCTCAAGAATCATCAGCTCTAAGAGGATACCGGACTAACTGATGAGAAGCAGAATGTCAATGAGGAGCTCAACCTGTTGCATAATAATGAAAATGAAATCCAAGTTTTAAGAAATCAATATGTGGGTATGGAGATTAGTAAATCATTGAGACAGGGATGATTTAGTGCTCACAAAGCCAGTTTACTGTGCCATAAAAATCCGGGGGGATGAGGCAGAGAGCAAAAGAGACTTTTTTCTACCTTCTGAAGATGATCACTTTATAGTTGTACCCTAAATAATCAAGACTGTGATTTTTTTCTTGAAATTGTATCTTAATGGTTATAAGCACAAGTGCTGTCTTAATGAATCATCTTTATTTTTAAAATTTGGCTAACACTCTACTCAAGTGTCTTTGACATGTTTAAAGCAATTTGTTTCACAAACATGAAAGTTAGAAAAGATTGAAATGATGAAAATGAAGTAATGGAGACAGCGTGTCATTTTTCATCACTTGGAGATATGTTACACAAATAAAAACGTTGTTTTATGGAAAATGCCACCCTAGCTGTCTCCACTTCTTTATGTCCATCAATTTAGGCATAGGATCATTATTTTTTGTCTCTTCTTATGAAATTAACTGCTTCAGAATACTAAAGGGTCTTGTCTATCCTGTGCACTAATTTTCCAGAGAACTTACAGCATACATGTCAACCTAATTTTGAGATGTTGAACATCAAATGCTGTTTCTCTCTTCGGGAGCAAATTATGTGGTTGAGAGGAAAGGATATTTTGCCTTTGTATTTTCCTAGTTAAGGAAACAGGACTTGAAATAGCATTAGTTCTTAAGTTATAGTTCAAATGGAAAGCATGATCCTTTTATTGGAAGAGTTGATAGCGTTATGCTGATGACTGTTTTACAAAAAAATCCTGCCCATGTGTAATACCATAGTGTGGAGTGTTGCACACACTTCATTCAGCTATTGGACTGCAGGAAGTCCCAGGCTTCTGTAACAAAACACCTTAGACTGAGTGGTTTAAATAACAGATATTTTTATATATCTCAGTTCTAGAGGCTGGGAAGACCCAGATCAAGGTACTGGCAGATTTGGTTCTTCATGAGTTTCTGCTTCCTGGATCTCAGAAGACCATTTATTAGCTGTCTCCTCATACAGTGTGGTAGGGGGGAGACAGAGAGAGAGAGAGAGAGAGAGAGAGAGAGAGAGAGAGAGAGAGAAGTAAGCTCTGGTCTCTCTTTTTCTTCTTAAAAAGATATGAATCCCACATGATGGGGCACTACCCCCATGACTTCATCTAAACTTAATTACTTCCCAAAGGTCTCACCTCCAAATATTATCACATTGAAGGTTAGAGATTCAACACACGAATTTTGTGGTGAGGGGGTGGATGGACACAAACATGCAGTTCATTCATAGCAATATCTCATCCCTGTCCTCTATCCCCTGCCTCTTACTAAAGGCCTTCAGGTTGTCCTGCCCAGACTATGCTTTAATTAAGTTCCTCACACTTAATCTCTCTCCTCAAGGAGAAATCAGCAGAACCGAGATCCAGATTACAGGCTTGTCCTAGAATTCCTGACCTGACGTTGGACCAGAGATCTAGAAAGGTCTTGGAAGAATATGGTGTCCACTGAATGGGAAGTGATGCCAGGGACTCACATCCCTCTCCAAATTGTATGTAATGAATGGAATTCACCTCTAACAGTTTATCCTTTTAGGATGTTAGGGAATTACTTTCATGAAGAACAAACATAGTGGTGGGAGGAGGTATAAGTCTGTTTAGCAAGAATGGATTTACTAGAATTTTGCTACTAGCTGTTAGCTGAAACCAGTTCCTTAGAAGGAGTTGCCAAAGGCTGTGTTTATGGGATATAATTCAGAGATGTTTGGTGACCATGCTCTTCCAGGGAAGGCAAGCCCAGAAGAAGTTCCAGCATAAGGATTTCTGAGTAGGCAAGTGGGCAGTGCAAAATTCTTAGTACATTTGGAAGGCTACTGGCTCAGTTTCCTCATGTGCAAAAGGTGGATTATAATTGTAACTACCTTCTATAGCTAGATCACGTGCACAGAGAATGACTGTAGACCTGGGTTTCCACAGTGGTTGAGCCACACTCATGTAACTTTGACCCATTTATTTGCCCATTAGCTCCAAATTTCTGCCAGTGTCTGCACTTTCAAGTCCTGATCCTCTCCCATGTGATCTTACTGAACATCCAGGTAATTCAAGGCTGTCACTCTCACCCAAAATGCTGAGGGATTATAGAGTTCTTTATCAACACCCTGCACAGCCCCAAAAGAGAGATCTGAAGAGAGGCTTGTCTCTTATATGCTGAGTGCACAGGTAGCTGGCTTCTTGCACAGGCCCTTGGGTTTCTTTGCTCCTGCAGCAAGGAGGTACGAAGGAGCCTCACTATGCCTTTGATGACATCTTCCAGTTCTGTGCCTGTTCACCCCTTTCTTGTGCCTAGGCCTTCTTTCCTCTGCCTTGCCTCATCTTGAATGAATGTCTTTGCTTGACCTCACTTATCCTGTATGGACTCACAATCTTCATTGATTTGGGGCTTTCAAAGCCAAACCAATACTATACCCCACCCAACCAATGCTGTATGCTCCTGACATCTTTCTTCGCCTGCATGGATTTTCTGTGCCCTGGTTGGACACTTATTCCCATTGTTAATACCATGTGATTGCTCCATTTTGCCCTCTACATTCCTCTAGCTTTCTAGTAGCTTCCACTTGTGTCAGCTTTGATTTGGCAATCACATATCCCAGGTGTGCTAAGTCCCAGCTTATGGCTGTTTTCCTAACATCCTATCTATTTAGCCCTACCTTCCCTCTCAAAAGTTCCTGGTTCGAAAGATAAATGATAGCATTACCCTAGCTGTGACCCACTGAACTTCATTCAGCACTGGGCCGACCTGTAAAACAAAGTGATCTGGGGAAAGTGATTGCTATAATTCCTTCCATCCCTAACATTTCTGATTTCTTTGATTCTATGAAGCACACCAAGTTTTGGATTGCTTCACCTTAAACAAAGGGCAGTTGCATACAGTAAAACATTTAGAGAGGCATGCTTCTTTTTGGAGCAACCAATCCTAACTGCTCAGTAGACAATTATGCCCAGGTAGGTTTCCTCCTCCTTTAGCTTCCTGTTTCTGCCTTGAATACAAGCTCAGCCCTCAACATCTTCATTCCACTCACTTACAACTCATGGTACCTTATTCTCCTACATCTGTCCATGCCTGACTCCCCATGCTCTTTATCTTTTCTCTCAAAATGTACTTTAGAATATCTTATTTCCTTAGAACACTGCCCTTTGCAGAATGTCAGCTAGTTATTCTGCAAAGCCAATTTGTGCAAATTTATAAATAGGAGTCAGTTGGATAGTATTATCTATCCTCAAAAAGCATTTTTATTTTGTTAGGGAACATTCAGATGTTACGTATTAATTCAAAGGAGTAACTGCAATGAAAGATTTCAATGTTCTGTTGTTAGAACAGTTTCCATGCCTATCTGGCTATACATTTAGCAGATGGCAAATCCTATGTTCATCAACATATGACTGGTGAGCATAATGGGCAAATGAATGAATGCATGAATGAGGTTGAAAATCTGTTTTTATTGTGAGCTGTTTTACTGTTACTCTGCACAGCCCTCCCCCAGAGCCTTTATTTTTAAAGATATATTTGACTTCACATTCCAAATATGAGAATCTTATCATGTCTAGGTTAGCAGAAAAGTATGAATTATATATGTCCCCTTTCTCCTCTCCCACAAGCATTTTTGGTGAACAAAAAATGATAGTGGATATCATTCAAGTCTCTTTTTACTCCCATGTGCACAGAGATGTACACCATTTATTGGGCCACTTTTATACTACTGTTGAAAACTAATGGCAATCTAATTGCATTTGATCATGTTAATGAATTCTGATTTTTGATAAAGGATTGTTTTTCAAGGTGCCTGTTTTAATCTGACACAATGAAATGGATTGTTTAGGAAGGATAATGATTCTGTGTGGAAAATCCAGATGCCACAGCTCACCCCTACACAAGCAGAAAACCTGAACTCTTAATTTTACTACCCCAAAGTGCGAAGAGTCATGAAGCAAACAGTAATGGGAGACTGATCCCATTAGCTGAGCACATCCCTATGGTCTGCCAGAATGGGCCTCCCATACCACTGCCAGTTCCTCAGAGCTCTGGTATCCTTGAAATCCAATGGTTCTCAAATGCCAGGGCATTTATAACATCTAACCCTGGCTTCCTGAAAGCTGAAGAAATACTTGTGAACAAACACAAATGTTTCTATAGCCACTTCCTGAAGGTAACTGCTGTCAGGACAGTGTTCATGTGTGTGCAAGAGAGAGATCAAGAGAGAGAGAGAGCAGGAGAGAAACAGAGACAGAGATGGAGAGTAAAGAAATTATAAGTAAAGGAAGAAAAGATCAGAAGGGCTGATATTGAGAAAGAAAGAAAGAGTGAAAAGGATAGCAAAAAAGAGGTACAAAAAAACCAGCTATTTATAGGCTGTTTTATGGTCCTCTAGTATCTGTCTGGCTCTGACTACTGTTATAGGAAAGCTTTATGAAGGTTATACTTCCTTAAGGCATACTATAAAGATTTAGCTTTCCTATACAGTGGCAATATACAAAATAAGGCTGGTAATTGGGTCACCTTATCAGCAAGCAACTATCTTTAAGGGGTTCCAAGAACTTTCCTGTTAGTCTCTTTGGGCCTTATAACACACTCATGGAGTAATGAGAGGGCACAGATTTTAAATAATCAGTCCACTTTTATTCTTTCTTCAACGGGCCTTAATTCTGCTCAGACATTGTCTCTCTTTTCACAGATTGCAGACTTAAGAACACGGTATAACAGTGGGTGCATTAGTTTTCATTACATATTCCTCTGCCAACTTTTTCACCCCTAACTTCACATAACTGCATGTATTTCTCAGAATTTAAATGGAAAAGGCAGGAAACACCTGCACAGTATAATCCTTGAGTTTGGATCATGAGTGTCCAGTAGAATATACTTTCAATTATGTGGGCACTAATTAGCTAAGGTTATGAATTCTCATAAGTGAGAGAGGTTAGTGTAAGATACAAGCAGGAAGATAGAGAGAAGCAGAGAGAGAAGTGAGGGTGAAGGCAAATTAAGAGGATAAAAAAGAGATGGGAGGAGGAGGGAGCCAGGCAGGCAGGCAGGTATCTATGTGGGAATTCCCATTGCAATATCCATGGTCCTTCACAAGTGCTCCACACAGTGCACTCGATGTTATGAAACACAATGGCAACTCCATTACCCTGACACTGAGCTTCACTTAGAAACTCAAGCTCTGTAGGATGAGATGTGGGTCACAAGGCAGGGCTGAGGGGGGCTCCCTGTGGGTCTCTGGAACTAGAATGCATGGCTATCCCTGCTACATTGAGACTCAACAGCCTCTGTCACTTTAGCTAGAACTTTGGGCAAATAATTCTGGGCAGAGCTTCTATTTAACTAATTTAGCTCTCAGCATGGATGTTGAAGACACTGGATATTTTTGTTTGAAGGTTCAGTGATTGTTATTTTTGCTTTGCTACAAGGAGAGAAAAGACAGAAAACAATGGTCTTGTATTTGCCTTTTTGACAGCGTTTTCTTGTTTAGTACTACTCTTTCATTGGAGAGTTTCACCCAGCACCACTGGTGCTGACTACAAAGTCTCTAGGGCTCACCCTAAGGGGGAGGGGTGGAAGGCTTCGCTCTCACCTCCATCTCTTCAGACCCAGGATGGGGATGGGTATTTCTGAGTGAATACTTAATAATGATGCAGATCCCATAAGAAGCTTCTTGAAGAGTCACATATATCTAGAGTCAGGCTGAGCTGGTGCCTCAGAAAAAGTCTCCATTTATAGGTAAATAGGGAGATTAGAACAAAATAAACGAATTAATCCACCAAACAATGTAACAGTAATGTAAAAAGTAAAAACATAAATCTTTTAAAAACTCCTTCATAGAGGCCCCTAGCTCTTTGTAGTGTAATATCTAAATATCTTATCTAGGTATACAAGACCATCAATATGTTTCCAAGTGTTGTTTCTCCACTGAACTTCCTTTTTTTTTCTAGAATATATACTCTTTTTTAATTGAATATATTGGGGTAAGTTTGGTTAATTGAATATATTGGGGTGAGTATAGGTTTCAGGTGTACAATTCTATAATACATCATCTGTGTATTATATTGTGTGTTCACCACCCCAAGTCAAGTCTCCCTCCATCACCATTTATTCCCTGTTTATCCTCTTCTACTTCCCAACACCCCCTTTTCCCTCTGGTAATCAGTGTACTATTGTCTGTGTCTATGAGGTTATTTTTGTTGTTGTTTAATCCCTCCACCTTTTTCACCCAGCACCCCCCACCTAAAACCCCTCCTCTCTGAGAGCTGTATACTTTGTCCATTCAGCTGGGTCAACTCCTACCCATCCTTTGAGACTCAGCTCAAATAACACTTCCTGGGGACTCCTCCAACTAGCCTCACAATTTCTACCTCTAGGGTGCACTTTAATATTTTGCCTAAGAGGCTGACATTGAACTTAACTTCTACTATTCAGGCTGAACCTTCCAGATTCTTTGAGGGCAGGAGATTTTATACGTACACACACACACACACACACACACACACACACACAACTGTAATCCCAATACAGTGTGCTTTGCACATAAAAGGTGTTCAGTAAGAGTCCAATAACACATTCAAAAGTAAAGTAAATTGGCTTTATGATAAAATAAGCCAAATAAAAATCAGGAAAATAAATATAAAAAAGTAAAGTAATCATTTTTGAAAATAAAAGATAGTTTATATGAATGCCATACTGATAGAGTTATTTTAATGTGGGCACAAAATCTTAAGTGTCAAAAAGAAGAAACAGATATCATATTTTCCCATGACACATGAACTACAAATCCACCAGGTTCCATCATCTTTCCTCCCTCCTATTCTAAAGAATACAGGTAATTTGCAACTGTATTTAGCCATTTTCTATTGTGAGTTCTGCATTTTACTAAAGGGTATTATAAAATAAAAATACAGTAAAGTAGTGTTTGTCATAAAGCAATTTGGGCAATGTTAGGTTAGAGGAGTTTTTTTTCTTTCTGCCTCCTCAGAGCTTTCAGTATACTAGTGTGTATTGGGATTGGGACTCTCTGAGAGGAGGCATGAAGTACAGAGTGACCCAAATGTGTTTGCCCACAAAATTTATTTTAAGGAGCATTTCACATGACAGGTGTTCACAGATAGCAAACTCTAGGAAACACTGTCCTAGTTTCTCAGATGCCATTATTAGTCACTTCAAGAGGCACTTAGAAATGAACACACTGATTGTCATGGTGCCAAAACACACAGAAGCAAAAATTTAAAATTATAGGCTATGTAAATGTTGCTTCCAAATAATAAAACAGATAGCCTATTCTCATGAAAACACAACATAATATAGTGGAAAGAGTATAGGCTAAGAAATATTTCTTTACATCTTACCAGCTGCATGATTTTGGGCAAGAAATTTCTCAGCAGGGAAAATGTGCAATGTTTTTGAAAATCACAAATGGTGATTTCATTTGGAATGTCTGAACCAAAAATTCATATGGGCACATAAACTTAAAGGATTTGGGTGATGCTCTCAGGTATAAGATGTGGTCCTTTGCCTGACTTTGATTCCCTTAGGCTATTGTGATTGGACTCCAGAGAGAAAGAAACTTGTATATGCACCGTGTATTAACTTTGGGGGGCTCACTGGGTAAGGTGACTGACATCTGTCGTTTTGAGGGGGAGAGCTGATAAGAAATACAGCTGAGAATTCTTTCCTTACAATGAATGAGCCTTCCTCAACAGAGTATCAAAGACAGAGGGGGCCCATGTTAAGAGGAACAGCAAATTAACACCCTAAGCTGTTCCTAAGTTTTCACAGCTCCAGTTACAGGTTAGCAAAACCTATCATTAGCACTCTGCTCCACGCCTTTCATGATTTGCCACTGAACCCTCAGAGCTAGAAAGAGACAATAGAGCCCACAGACTACCAGACACATTTTCAGCCAAACTCCCTTACTCAAATTCATTAACACCTCCTGCCTACTTCACAGGGATGGCTGTGCTCTGCCAGCAACTGATGAATGCAGTTACCAAAGCCCTGCTACCCACCAACCCACTGACCCTCTGCAGCACATGTTCCCCTATCTACCTTCCTTCCTCAGAGAACCTGGCACCCAGTGGGTTTGCCTGGGACCATGTAAAAGGGACACTTACATATTTAAAAAGGGAGAAAGAAACTTAATTTTAAGGTAGAGTCACTTATAAACAAATCCCACGACCTAGGTTTTGAGGACAGCAGCAAAAGGAAACTCCAGTGTATTAACACACGTTAGCTCATCTCATATGAAGTCACAGGAAGAGAGAGAAAAAAAATAACAAAAAACTAAGTGCAAACTGAAAACAATTAAGTGTAAAGTGTTTTTTTCTGTATTTTTAATACAATAATGGATTGCTCTATGGCATAGTTATGTTTTTTAAATTATTGCATATATTGCCCTGGCTGATGTGGCTCAGTTTGTTTGAGCACCGTCCTATAACAGAAAGGTTGTGGGTTTGACTCCCTATCAGGACACATGCCCAGGTTGCTGGTTTGAATGCTGGTCTGGGCACATACAGGAAGCAACCTATTGTTATTTCTCTCTCCCACTGATGTTTCTCTCTCTCCTTTCCTCTCTATTTAAAAGCAATAAAAAAATAATCTTCGTTATTATAAATAATATGGCTATGAAATAGTGGTGCATATATCCAGTAGAAGAATAGATACAAAAGCTGTGGTACATTTGCACAATGGAATACTCTGCATCAGCAAAAAAAAAGGGAATTCTCACCTTTTGTGACAGCAAGGATGGAATTGGAGACTATTATGCTAAGTGAAATAAGCCAGGCAAAAAAAAGACAAACACCATATGATCTCACTTATAATTGGGATCTAATGAGCAAAATAAAGTAACTTGCAAAATAGAGTCAGAGGCACAGAAACAACAGACTGACAGCTGTAAGAGGGGAGAAGGAGGGTAGGGCTGGTTGAAAGAAAATGAAGGCATTACTTGAAGAACATATATGTGCACCCTTATGTTCATTGCAGTGTTACTTACAATAGCCAAGATATGGAAGCAGCCCAAGTGTCCATCAGTAAGTGAGCAGATAAAACAACTATGAGACATTTACACAATGGAATAGTACTCGACCATGAAAAGAAGAAAATTTTACCCTTTGCAACAGTATGGATAGATCTGGAGATTATTATGCTAAACGAAATAATCCAGTCAGAGGAAGAAAAATACCATATGATATCAATCATATGTGGAATCTAATGAATAAAGCGAACTAACAAGCAAAACACAGACAGACTCATAGATGAAGAACAGATGACAGCTGGTGGGTGGGGGGAGGTGAGGGGGTGGGGAGACTGAGCAAAAAGGAAAAATGACTCATGGACATGGACAACAGTCCATGATTGCTGACAGCTGATTGCTGGGGGTAGGAGGTATAAGGGGACTAAATAGTAACGGAAAAAATACAATAAAGATTAAATTTTTAAAAAAAGAATGTATAAGCATGACCCATGGACATGAGCAATGATGAGGGGATTGAGTGTGGGAATGACATTAGGCTAGGGGAGGGGAGCAAAGGGGGAAAACTGGGACAACTGTTGACTATATATAATAAAAAGAAAATTACAAAAAAAATAAAAGCAATGAAACTAATGTCTTTGGGCAAGGATAAAAAATGTTTTTAAAGTATTGCATATATTGATCTTTGTTGATAAATCTAACCTTGTTATATAAACTCTAAAAGAAATATTTGAAGAGATTCTTTTATGTGTCTTTTGTTTTTTACAAAGTATTCTCTCTTTTGTTTTTTAAATTACTGTTTTCACATTCTGGGTTTCCTGAAATTCAAGCACACCTGCATATACAAATTTTTATACTTAATTTCATTTTCAGTTCATATTTGATACTTGTCTCTCATTACAATTACTTTTAAAATAGAATTTCCACGAATTTATTCAATCCTACTGAAATAAGTACTGCATTTTAAGAGAATGATTTCTGCGCCCCAGTGAGTACCCAACACCACTCTGTTTTGGTCTTAGCCCTGCCAAAGTGGTGGAGCCTGAGGTCTGTCGCACCTCTGAGTAGACAGGAGAGGCAGAAAGACACTGATTGGGATAAAACCTCTATCGCCAGTCCTTTAAGGCCCTTTAGAAATGTGCTTGATTTCTCATACATTAAATAGTAGAATGTGGACTTTTGTCATTTTCCTTTTCCTGTTTCTACAATAAGTTTGGAAATAAAGTCCTCAGAAATACAGCAAGCCCTCAAGTAACGACACTTCATTCAACATCATTTCGTTATGTCACTAAAGAGAAAAAAATAGATTCTTGGCCAGGGCCACTGTCTGTGGACTGCACAGTCTCCCTTGTCTGCACGGGTTTTCTCCAGGGATTCCAGTTTCCTCCCAGAGACTGCAGGTAGGTGAACAACTGTGTCTCCACTCTGAGTGAGTGTGGGAGTGTGTGTGAATGGCCCTGTGATGGAAGGAAGTCCTGTCTGGGGTGGGTCCAACTCATGCCTGAGCTGCCAGGAGAGGCTCTGGAGACCCACAACCCTGAACCTGAATCAGTGGGTTGGAAGATGATCATCTTACTTGTTTTTACTCATCCTTCTTAAATGTATAAATAGCTCACATTTATTTCAATGTTTATTATTGGAAGTGCTTAGGGTCTTTATTTAGAAGTTTAGTGATTTTTTTTTTACTGGAAATATGCTCCAGGAACTTAACTCTTGTTTACATCAATTTAGCCTATGGTAAAATTCATTTCATTCTATGTCATTTTGCTTAAAGTGGCAATTTCCAAGAACCTATAGATGATGGTAAGTGAGGACTTACTGTAATAAGGCTTGCAATAGGCCATACATATTGGAATACATTTTAACTCTGAAAGTACACTTTGTAGTCTCTCAGAAGGGTTTAAAATACATATTGGTTTTAAAGATACATAAATTTTCATCTCAAAGTCAAATTTGCTATGCTTCCTCTCCCCGCACCTTTTCACTTTTGTAAAAAGGAGGACTTCAGATGCTCACCACAGTGGATGCTGTGGTACAGTGCACAGACCTCTCCCATTCAGGAAGGCAGCATCAGTGTCCATGATGCTGAGCATGTTGGTGGAAACAGCTCTCACTGAGCTGCTTCCAAAGGTTTTCCCTCAGCCAAAGAGAGCCAACTGCAGTAATTACCCTCTCCTTGAAGGTAGCATGGAGCCAAAGTCTGGGACGTGCTGCAGCATAGAGGCCCACATCCTTGTCCCAAGGCTGGACAACTCTGAAGATCCAATCCAGGCCCAGAACTCACACTGGGATCCATGAAGGCCTTTGTTGGCAGTAGTTCAACTCCTCGCTCTGGCCAACCCTGACTCCTTTACTCCCTCATGATTCTGATCCTGTGAGCACTCCCCAATAAACTTTTCCCACACAAATTGCCTTCTCATATTTCATTTCCAGAGAACCCATCTTAGCATTCTTCTTAAGACTTCCATTTTTAGAATTATTTTCTGAATGGCCAGTAGAAGAAGGTCTCAGACCTCAGAAAAGTCCTATTCAGGAGCAAAGTATCCCAGTCCTGTTCTCATTGCTGTAACTATTTGGCTAAAAGCAGAGATAAAAATTACTGTGAAGTTGGAGCAAAACTGTATACAGAACTACATGAATTGATCATCCCATTATGTGTCAAGGGCATCGTAATGACATCTGGTCCAACAAGCATGTGCATGAACACACACAAAAGAAAAAAGTGGATAAACTTAGGGAAAGGAATAAAACTAAACTTTTATCACATTTTAAAATATTGTTAAAAACACTAGCTGTGTATTTCTTTTTCAACTTAAGTAGCCATTATTAAACAGCATTAACAATAATAGTCTGTTTTCTAAATGTAATTCAGTTGTGGTTGTTTCATTTTCCCTACACTAGGAGCAGTAATTTAGTTTTCCCTCTCTTACCCTGCAACTGGGATGGCAAACAATTCTGTGTAGAACTCAAGCATCACACTGATGCTGTTTATTTTGATTCAGGAGTCTCTTTCCTTCTCCCTCCACTCCTACTCTGGCTTCAACAAATTTTCCAACAATAATATACAAATTTGCACTGTAAATGCAAATAGGCACAAACAATATTACTCAAGTAGTAAGGGGTCATAGATTTTTTTCTAAGAAAGTATTTTTAGTTTTAATGGAAACATTTTTAATTTCTTTACATATACTCCCACACAGAGCAATGGTTTTACATAGATGCCTCTGTATAGTCATATCATTCTTGCTTTCTCCCCTCCCTTTCTTGCTTGGTTTCCCTTCCTCTTGCTTCTAATATTTTGGCCACACTGCCACCAGGAACCCATGCCAGCACTTATGTGCTTCATATTCTTTTCAGCAGTCAATACTATACAGATCTTATTCACATTTACAGCTGCACACATGTGTACAAGATGTTGTTTTCACTCTTCTATATTTCGTTTTCTCACTCACTACCTCTCTTGAAACCCTCTGACATAGATTTAATTTATTCTTTTCTAAAAATAATAATTCATTATGTGACTATATCACAATATCTTAACCACTTAACTATTGAGGAACATTTATTTTTAGGGTTTTTTGTCACTGTAAACAATGCTGCAGTAAAAAAAAAACACCCACCTTTATAAAGTAGTTTCCAATATGTTCAATAGAGTTTCCTCAGATTAGAATTGCTGGGTCAAGGGCATATACCTTTTTAATATTAATAGATACAGTAAAATTGCTTTCTAGAAAGATTATAAAATTGTACATTCATATCAGTAATGTGTGCTTTTCTCTACATACATGCCAGCAGATATTACAATGTTTTCTAAATTTTTGCCAGTCTGATAGCTATTACTTTGATTTGTTTTTCAAACATACAAGTGAATTTGAGTACATTTTCATGATTGGTTGTAGACCATTTGGATTTTTTCTTTTGTGAAATGTCTCTATATCCTTTACATATTTTAATATATTTTATTGATTATGCTATTACAGTTGTCCCATTTCTCCCCCATCATTCCCCTCCACCCTGCACATGCCCTCTTACCCACATTCCCCCCTTTCGTTCATGTCCATGTCTCATAAGTTCTTTAGCTTCTACATTTCCCACACTATTCTTGCCCTCCCCCTGTCTATTTTCTACCTACCATCTATGTTACTTATTCTCTGTACCTTTTCCCCCTCTCTCCTCCTCCCACTCCCTGTTGCTAACCCTCCATGTGATCTCCATTTCTGTGTTTCTGCTCCTGTTCTAGTTGTTTGCCTTGTTTGTCTTTGTTTTAGGTGTGGTTGTTAATATCTGTGAGTTTGCTGTCTTTTTACTGTCATATTTTTTAATCTTCTTTTTCTTAGGTAAGTCCCTTCAATGTTTCATATAATAAGGGCTTGGTGATGATGAACTCCTTTAACTTGACCTTATCTGAGAAGCACTTTATCTTCCCTTCCATTCTAAATGACAGCTTTGCTGGATAGAGCAATCTTGGATGTAGGTCCTTGTCTTTCAAGACCCAAGGAGGAACAAACCAAGGCACATCATAATTACATTAGCCAAGATTAAAATGGAGAGAATTCTAGAAGCAGCAAAGGGTAAGGGGACAGTCACCTACAAAGGAATTCCCATCAGACTCTCAGCTGATTTCTCAAAAGAGACCTTATAGGCAAGAAGGGGCTGGAAAGAAGTATTTGAAGTTTTATATCCTTTACATATTTTTCTATGCTTTGTCTTTATATTGCTGACTTGTGAGAGCTTTTTTTGCTTTCTCTGTTCACCCTTTATGTCAATGTATGTTTTTAATATTTTCCAGATCTCTTTTGTCAATTAACCTAATTTGTGATATTTTTGGTCCTTTGGCCATATGTATGGTCATTTGTGGCATTAGGGTGTGTGTATAACAAACATATACATATATATTATATGTTATTATGTTATATATAATATATATGTATATGTTTACTAAAATAACAAAATGCAAAAAATTCACATACCTTTCTTACTCCATTAAACAAACAATTATATTAAGTACTCATATACTGAGGTCTATTTCTGGATTCTCTGTTTTAATAAATAATTTTTATTGTATACTCTTATAGCTGCTTTTGATAGAAAATGCTCTATGATTTCTTTGTGTAATTTTCTTGGTTATTATCAGGTAATTATTCTTTCAAAGCAGCTTATTTTATCCAGTCAAAAAATAATAAAACCTCCATTGGGATTCTAATGGAAAATCAACTAAATATACACTTTATAGTCTTGGAAGAGTATTTTAAAAAATACATTGAGACTTCAGAACCAAGAACATACTTGTTTTTTATTGGCTTCTCATGTCTTTTACATGTTTTTTGTTAAGATTTTATATCTGCTTTATATAGGTTTTGTTTTGTTTTACAAAACTTCTTTCTACATTTCATAGTTGTACCTACTTTTATATGTAGAATATAAATGTATATATTTTTTATTTCTTGGTCCTTAGTGGTAGAGGAATGAAAAGCTACTGACTTCTAACAAGCCATCTTACAAAGTCTTATTAATACTGTGCTTTTTTCCTTTAATCTGTTGGGTTTTCTGCATATACAATGATTACATTAATAAAGTATCATTTTTATCTTCCTTTTTAGTGTTTATAGTATATATTTTGTTTATAGCATATATTTTTATATTGTTTATTTGCTAAAACCCTTAGGGCAACACTTTTTAAAAAATAAGGAATGGTGATAGCAGATATCTCTAATTTTTTATTATTATCAAAATTATTAAATTTTTGCCAGTAAGGTTACCAAAAGTTGTTGGTTTGGGGTAAATAATCTTTAGTACAATTGAGGAGAGTTCTTCTATTTTGTTTTATTTAAAAATTTTCTTTAAAACAATTGTTGAATTTAGTCATTATTTTTTAGTGACTTGATTTGATTGCCTGATTTTTCTTTTAATTTATTTATGTATAGGGTTATGTAGACAGATGTCCTGATATTGAGCCATCCTTGCTTTTTGGTGTACATGCTTATTTGCTACTCTTTTAAATTTCTAGAAAAATATTTACCAAATGTGTCAAATACTAATAGCTATAACTTAATAAAAGATTGCATGATCAAATTAGTTTGAGAAACACTAGACCAAAGTTAAATGGTACTCCCCATAAACATTAAAGTTAATGAGCATTGTCAATTTACAAGAGGAGAATAGGGTACAAAGTGTTTTGTGAACTTTATTTGACCATCCATTTTTCAAGGACCATTCCATGTTACTATGTTAAAGTAGAACAAACTTTTGGAAAATTCTTAAATGAATATTGCATAGTAAGATTTACAAATATTTCACCTGAGACCAATTAAATCATGAAGGCAGAAGAATGAATTAAAATTCACAAGTGTAGGATACTAAAACCATTTGGAGAAAAATAACAACTAATATTTGTGCCAAATGTACTCACACTTATAGCAGAGTTTTGCCTTGGTAGGCCAAAATTATTGATGTTTGGCATTATACAGACCCATCTTCAAGCATAGGGTTGTCAGGGCCTGAATGCAATTTCAGCTTCAGCCAACTGTTAAAGTATGATTCTAGGCAATAATGCAACTGAACCTGTACCAACTCTCTATTTTGTGACCATAGTGCCATAACTAATGTGACGTGATGATGTAGATGGACTATCGTGTCTTGGGCTTACACATGTCACTCACCAATGACATATTCCACCCTGAAGAGATCTTTTCTGGGGTCGTATGGACGATCGAAGTCAATCTGGATGTAGAAAGACTGCCCTCTACGTACAATGAGTTTGTTGTTATCATACTTGTCAGTGTGGTGATCCACTTTGTTGCTGTCCCATCTCTCCTTGAAAAGGTGAACACTCTTGACCTGAAGGTAGTCTATGCACAAAGAAAACAATCAATGGAAACCACTTAGTAACTTCGTTTAAATGTAAATTCAAAAAACAAGATCATTTTTCCTGAAACAGGAAGGTCTATTGGATAAAACTCTGTACAGACTGGAAGGTTTGAGAGTCAGTGTCTTATGACGTTTTGCTTTCAAAGGGGATTTTAAAAAAGCTTTTCCCCACTCTGATCTCATTTCAGACTGCACAGCACTGACTCTGAGAGAGATGGAGCAGTGTTGATAAATGCCCAGTGTACAGGTCTAGATACAGAGAAACTAAGGCCAAAGTTGAAGTCTTCATATTCCCTGGTTTTCCTAACATCAGGTCCTTCTCATGGTGACTATGGCCACTCTGTGTCACTAACTAGAGACAAGCAGGAAATAGCCACTTCCGTTTTCTTATCTTTAAAAGGGGAAAAAATCAAATCTGACAAAGCCCCAAAGAATGTTCTAAGGACAAAGTTGACCATTAATTCAAAATTGTCTTCTTACATCAAGAAGGGTCAAATACCCTTCTTTTTGTCATTCTAAAAGTAGATCTTGTCCCTCAATGGCAGAAACGAGAGGGAACAGGTATGGAGAAAAGACACTAACATTTCTATGAGATAAGTATAATTGCTTCTACTTTGCACATGCAGAAATAAGCCTCACTTTTCCCTAGCTACTAATCAACCAGTCTGGAAGGCAAATGCTGGTCTGTTGCCAAAAGCTGCAGATTTTTCAGTGTTGAGAATTTAACTGTCAGTAATACATTTATCTGAGACTTGATAGTGCTGGATAAAGGTTATGTATCCTCCTGACATTTCCCCATTCCCTCTGCAAATAAGCACTGAATGTGAAGCTAACTCTAACTACCCATTTGCACTGTAGTTTAGAAAATCTAGTCCAGAGACAGATTTCTGCCCATGCACTTGTAGCTTTAATGGGACACTGGGTAGAGAAGCCTGAGCGAGAGATGTGCTGGCCTTCCTTCCCTTTCCCTGACGCTGCCTGCTGTATGGTTTGCCCTCACAGCTGTGAACACAGAGTGCACATCTGCTGAGCTTGTGCTGCGCATCACTTTTCAAGCCTCCAATGGCTTCCTTTACTTTTACACAGAAATCTATGTAAAATGTCTGATTATCTCTCTTCTCACTTTTTTTTTCATTGGGAAGAAGTTGGGCTCATTAAGGTACTCTCCAGTTTGAAAGTCTAGGAGTTCCTGAAACACTCCAAATTAATAAAATTCAGGTGATCCTGATTTGAATCTCCAGTGTCATAATTACTTAGATAAGAAACATTGCCTCTCAGAAGCTGAACTTTTCTCAAGTTTAAAATGGGGATGCTAATATCCAGAGAATTTCTGTGAAGATTCAATGCCATAGCGATGCAATGTGCCTAGCATTATGCCTGGCACTATCCCTGGCATATAGTGGGGTCATAGGCTTGCTTGTGGCACACTGCATATGAGCACTGATGGAGTCAATTTATATTTTACGTGGTGTTCAATGGGCTATTCTGACTGCAACATTACAGCAAATAGAAGTACAAGATGCAGTTTTATTTTTACCTTATCTCAGAACCCTGTCATAATACATGGTCCCTGAAGGAAACTTTCCTTCCATTATGTTGTAGGATAAAGATGTGTAATTCTCTACACCTTTCTCCTCCAAGCTGCCTTGCCCCTAAGTTTTCTGGCCTTATTAAAGTCACAATTCCCAATGTTAACCCAGCTTCAGAAAGGCTGAAGAGCAGGGGTCAAGATCATGGGGTAGGAAAATCTTGAGCTCACCTACCCCCGGGGACACATAAAAATTACAACCACATGTAGAACAAATATCTTTGAGCATGACCTGATGACTAGCAGAATAGATTTTTCTACAACAAAGAATTTAGAGAAATGCCACACTGAAACAGGTAGGAGGGTCTAGTCAGGAACCACACCCCCAGTGTAGCTTCCAGCAAGTTGGAGGTATTTCACCACCAAGGAAGTGCCTCCTGAGGAGTGATGGATCTGAGGTTCACATTGAGTTCCCCCAGCTCAGGTGAACCTAAACCAGGAAGGTAAGACCCCATAACAGCTGGCAATGAAAACCAGGGGGGCTTATGCCCAGGAGAGCTGAAGCGCTCTAAGAAACCAAGACTCTGCTCTTAAAACACTTGTGCACAAACTTACCCTCTTGGAGTTCTAGGACTGAGGCAGCACTTTGAAAAACTCCTGGGTAGTGCATAAAGGAAATACATTGACTACTTTTAGAGCAACTGCTGGAGGGGCAGGAATCTGTTTAAGCTTTCTCTGGGGACAAAAGCACTGGTAAACACCATTTATTGTTTAAACTCCTAGCTGGCCTAGTGCTGGCAGGCACCATTTCTAATACTCCCCATTAACCTTGCTAATACTGTTCACCCTGGTGTTCCCCCTGAGATTCCACCTGGCCCAATCTGCCACTCCATCTAGGTCACTCCTGCCACACCTGTTGGGCAGCCTTGGCTGGCACTGGCACCCTCCAAAACAGCCCCAACCTGCTACATCTGGTGGGCAGCTTTGTCTAGGACAAGTGTCCCTACAAAATGACTCTCATTCTACAGGGCTAGCCCTCACGCACCAACATTTCCACAACATTTGAATCTGAGCCTTGCAGTTATATTGGGACTCTACCTGTATACCATCATACCCACAGAAACTGCAGCTGGGCTTCACTGTCAGCTAGGCCAGGGAGCAGCCCTGCCCACCAGTGCACCCACAATAGTCATACACAGGCCTCACCAACACCTGGGCTGGGGACCAATCCTGTCTACCAGTACCTCTGAAACAATTGTGGCAGGGCCTCACAGCCACTCAGCCTGGGGACCAACCTGCTTACAAACATACCTTTATCATATGCACCCCAATCTCAACAGGTACATGCAGCCCACACAGGGAACAATCTTGGAGCACCTGGCTCTGATGAACAGAAAGGATTACAAAACTGGGCCCCACAGGACCCCTTTTACATAAGCTCTTTCAAAACCAGGAGAAAAAGCTGATATGCCAAATACATAGAAACAACATAGAGAGTTAGGCAAAATGAGAAGACAGAGGAATATGTTCCAAAAGAACAAGAACTGAAAGAATCCCAGAAAAAGAACTAAAAAAACATGGAGATAAGCAGCAACCTGATAAAGAATTCAAAATAATAATTATAAGGATGTTCCCTAAATTTGGAAGAAGAATGAATGAACACAGTGAGAAATCCAGAAAATATCATTAGAACTGAAAAATTCAAAAATAACTAAAATTTAAAAAAAAATACTCCAGAGGGAATCAACAGCAATTATATGATGTAAAGAACAAGTCAGCAATCTGGAAGATACGGTAGTGATAATCACACAATCAGAACAGGACAAAAGAAGTTAAAAAAAAGGAGGATGGTTTAATGGGACATCAAGCATACTAATGTTCACATCATAGAAATCCCCAAAGGAGAAAAGATTTAAAGGAACAACAACAAAAACAAATAAAAAACAAAACCCAAACACCTATTCAGACAAATAGTGGCTGGAAACTTCCTAAAGTTGGTGGAGAAAACAGACAACCCAATCCAAGAGTCATATAGAGTCCCAAAGAAGATAAATCCAAAGAGACTCACCCCAGACACATAATAATAAAAAATGTCAAAGTTAAAGAGAGAATCTTAAAAACAGCAAGAGTAAAACTACTAAAGCTCAAAGGAGCCCCCATAAAACTATTAGCTAATATTTCAGTGGAAATTTTGCAGGCTAGAAGGAAGTGACATTATGTTCAAAATTATTAAAGTGTAAAACCTACAACGCAAGCCTACAAACAAGAATATTCTAATCAGTGAAGTTATTACTCAGAATTGAAGCACAGTTTCCCAGGCAAGCAAAAGCTAAAGGAGTTCATTACTACTAAACTGGCAATAGAAGAAATGTTAAAGAGACTTTTGTAAATGGAAAAGAAAGGCCAAAACTAGGAGAAAATATATGAAAGAAAAAAATCTCACAAGTACAGGAAACCATGGAGTATAAAGGTAGTGGATCACTTATAAAGCTAGTATAATGGTTACAACAGAAAAGTAGTAAAATTATTTATATCTACAATAATTAGTTAAGAAATACACATTCACAAAGATGGAAAATATGATATCAAAACATAAAATATGGGTGGGATGAGAAAAGTTAGTGCTTTTAGAATGCATTTGTATTAAAGCAACTATGAACTTAATATAGGCAGCTATATGCATAACTTGTTATATATGAACCTCATGGTAATCACAAACCAAAACCTATAACAGACACACAAAGAATAGAGAAAAAGGAATCAAAGCATGAAAGTTATCAACTTACAAGGAAAAGGAACAAAGGAATAAAAAGGAACAGAGAAGAACTACAAAGACAAGCAGAAGACAATAAGATGGCAATAAATACATTCCTAGCAATAATTATTTTAAATTCCAGTGGACTAGATTCTCCAATCAAAAGACACAAAGTGGTTGTTTACGAAATATTCATTTTGCACCTAAAGACACAGACTGAAAATGAAGGGGTGGAAAAAGATTTTTAAAGCAAATGGAAATGAAATGAAATCTTGGGCAGCAATATTTACATTAGACAAAATAGACTTTAAAACAATGACTGTAAAATAGACAAAAAGGGCATTACATAGTGATAAAGGGAACAATCCAACAAGCAGATATAACATAGATGTACCCAGTATAGGGGCATGTAAACACATAAAGTGAATATTAATGGACATAAAGGAAGAGATTGACAGTAATACAGTAATAGTTGGAGATTTTAACATACCACTGACATCAATAGATAGGTCATCCAGACAGAAAATCTACAAGGAAACATTGGCCTTAGACAACACACTAGGCCAGCTTAAAGTAATAGATATATACAAGATGTCCCATCACAAAACAGCAGAATACATGCACTTTTCAAGTGCTCATGAACATTCTTCAGTATAGATCACATGTTACGCCACAAACCAAGTCTCAATAAATTTAAGGAGATTTAAATTACATTAAACATTTTTATAACCACAAGGGCATGAAACTGGAAACCAATTATAAGAAGAAAACTGGAAAAAAAAGGCCAAATACATGAAGGCTAAAGAATATGCTAATATGCTACTAAAAAACCAGTGAGTCAACAAAGAAATCAAAGAGGAAATAAAAAATACCTTGAGACAAATGAAAACGAAAACATAACTTCCCAAAATCTATGGGATGCAGCAAAAGCTGTCCTAAGAGGGAAATTTGTATTGACACAGGCCTACCTCAGGAAACAAGAAAAATCTCAAATATATAATCTAACTTTAAACCTGTAAAAACTAGAAAAAGATATAGAAGGAAGAAAATAACAAAGATCAGAGCAGAAACAAATGAAATAAAGACAAAAAAATCCAATAAGAGATCAATGAAATTAAGTACAGGTTCTGTGAAAAAAATAAACAAAAGTGATAAACCTTTAGCCAGGCTCATCAAGAAAAAAGTTAGAGGACCAAAATAAAAATCAGAAATGAAAGAGAACAAGTGACAACTGACATCAGAGAAGTACAAGGGATAATAAGAGAATACTATGATCAATTATATACCAAAAAAAATTGTACAATCTAGAGGAAATGGATAGATTCCTATCAATATGCAACCTTCCAAGACTGAATCAGGAGGAAACAGAAACCTGAACAGACCTATAATTACTAAAGAAACCAAATCAGTAATCAAAAAACATGTAAGAAACAAAAGTCCAGAAGAGATAGCTTCACAGGTGTCATTAAATCAAACACGTAAAGAATTAATACTTATCCTTCTCAAACTATTCCAAAAAATTGAAGAAAGAGTGCTTCCAAACGCACTCTGCAAAGCCACCATTACCCTGATATCAAAACCAAAGACACGGAAGGAAGGAAGGAAGGAAGGAAGGAAGGAAGGAAGGAAGGAAGGAAGGAAGGAAGGAAGGAAAAATTACAGATCAATATCCCTGATGAGCAGAAATGCAAAGATTCTCAACAAAGTATTGGCTAACTGAATTTGACAGTACATTAAAAATATCATACAGCACAATCAAGGGGGATTTATTCAAGAGATGTCTTGTATTCAAGACATTGGTTCAATGTCTGCAATCAATCAATGTGATACACCACATTAACAAAATAAAAAACAAAAAACATATGATCATCTCAATATATGCAGAAAAATTGACAAATTCAACATTCATTTATAATAAAAGCTCTCAACAAAGTGGAGATAGAAGAAATATGTACCTTAACATAATCAAGGTCATATATAACAAACCCACAGCCAACAACATACTCAATGCTGAAAACCTGAAAACTTTTTGTAGGATAAGGAACAAGACAAGAATGCCCACTCTCACCACTTTTATTTAATATAATATTGAATGTCCTAACCATAGCAACAAGATAAGAAAAAGAAATAAAGGCATTCAAGTGGAAAGAAAGAAGTAAAACTGTCACTATTTGAAAATGACATGATACTACATATAGAAAATCCTAGATTCCTCCAAAGAGCTTTTATGACTAATAAATAAATTTTGTAGACTTGCAAAACACAAAATCAGTATGCACAAACCTGCTGCATTTCTATACATTAATAAAAAATCAGAAAGGGACACTTAAAAAATAAACTCATTTACAGCTGCATAAAAAAAAGAATGTTTAACTAAGAAGGTGAAGGAACTGCACTCTGAAAAGAATAAGACATTGATAAAAGAAATTTAAGAAGACAAATAAATGGAATGATATACCATGCTTGCTAATGTGAAGAAATAATATTGTTAAAATATCTATACTACCCAAAGCAGTCTACAGATTCAATTCAATTACTACGAAAATACTATTTTTTTCACAGATCAAAACAAATAATTGTAAAATTTGCATGGAATGACAAAAGATCCCAAATAGTCAAAGCAATCTCAAGAAAAGAGTGGGTTGAAAGTATGTTCCCTGATTGCAAACTATAGTACAAAGTTATAGTAACCAGCATGATAATGGTGCAAAAACAAACATATAGATCAATGAAACAGAATAGTGAGCCCAGAAATAAACCCATGCTTACATGATCAAGTAATCTGTGACAAAGGAGGCAAGAATATACAATGAGAAAAAGACAGTCTCTTCAAAGAATTTTGTTGGGAAAATTGGCGAGCTACATGCAAAAAAAATTAAAACTGGACCACTTTCTTACACTATATATGAAAATAAACACAAAATGAATTAAACACTTAAATGCAAAACCTGAAACCATAATTCCTAGAAGAAAACAGGCAGTCAAGTCATTGACATCAGTCCTAGCACTAATTTTTTAGGCTATGTCTCCTTGGACAAGGGCAACAGAAGCAAAAATAAACAAATGGGACCCCATCAAACTAAAAAGCTTTAGCACAGCAAAAGAAACATTAACAAAATGTAAAGACAACCTATGGAAAAAGATATGTGCAATATCAAAAAAACAATCCAATTAAAAAATGAGCAGTGGTTCAGAATACATTCTCCAAAGATGACATACAGACAAAGACAAATACTGTAAGATTTTACTTATATGTAAAATTTTAAAAACAAATAAAAAAAGAAACAGACTCATAAACACAGAGGACAAACTGATAGTTGTCAGAGGGGAGGGAAGTGAGGGGTTGGGCAAAAAGGTGAAGAACGTTAAAAGGTACAAAATTCCAGTTATAGAATAAGTTACAGGATGTAATGTACAGCATCAGGAATATAGTCACTAATATCATAGTGACTTTTGACAGATGGTTGCTAGGCTTAGTGTGATGATCATTTTGTAAGATATGTAAATGTCAAATCACTATGTTGTATGCCTGAAACTAATATAATAATATTGTATGTCCACTATATTTTCATTTTAGAAAAAAGGAAAGACCTGGATAGTCATAAATATCCCAGTTTAAAAGGACCTAATTAATCAACTTATCTGGTTTTCTTTTTTAGGACCATGCCTTTTAGTAGTATTTCTTTTTTCAAAAAAGTCTAAAATCCTATATCCTCAGAAATGAGTTTAATCTGCTCTTCATTCTTCAGCACCAGTAGGAAAAATATACCGACGTTTTAACCTCATGGAATTTCAGAAAGCAAAGGTACTCTGTAAACCATCTGGTAGGCCTTCTATATACTACATAAAATATATCCATGAAAGCTCTATAAGTAGGCTTCTAGCCTCCATCTCAACAGGGAACCCACCATCTCACAAAGCAAATAGTTCATATTTAAACAAATCTAATCATTTGAAAAGTCCTTTTAACATGAACTGACACCAGTTTTTCTGTAATTTTTCTAACTATGGAACCTTGTTCTAACTTCTGCATAAATATAGGATATGTTTTATTCCTTTCATCTATTGCTCTTTAGTTTCAAAGTAATAGTTCCTCTAAGTCAGGGATGTCAAACTTATTTTCACCAGGGGCCTTATCAGCCTTGTGGTTGCCTTCGAAGGGCCAAATGTCATTTTAGGACTGTATAAATGTAACTACTCTTTAACTAGGGGCAAGGAGCTCAGCACTGCCACTGGGTAGAAATAAGGTGCCAGTCCACATAAAATAAGATGAAGGGCTGGATTTGGTCCATGGGCCTTGTGTTTGCCACCTGTGCTCTAAGTAAAACATTCTTTGTATCTTAAACTATTCTTTAAGAAATCATTTCCCAATCTTTTATGCATTATTCTATTTTTGGAATATACGTTTCATTTTGTAAATTTATCTCTTGTAGTATTTTCCCAGAATTAAATATATCATTCTAGTTCTGGTTTTTTCAGTGAAAATCAATGGGACCACTACATCTATCAAAAGAAATAGTATATTTATATTAGTTCAGGTCAAGTCACCATTAGTGTTTTCACCACTCTTATTTTATTGTTGATTTAAATAAAGCATCCAGTAAAACAAAAGCCTTAAAAATACATTCCAATGTCATTTTAACCAGTGATGGATTAAAACCCATTCCAGACCCTTACAAGTTACTAAATTATGTTGCTATTTAGCCATACCTATTTGTGCAATTTTTTTCTCCTTTTTAGCTCAATTTTAAGGCCTTACATGTACTAACATTAAGTTTTATCATGTTAAATTTGGTTCATTATTTCAAGCTCTGAAGATAATTGAGAACCTAAGCATATATATTTAGTGTATTTAATATCTTTTGTGACTTCCTGTCCTCCAGAAATTTTTATAAGTGTGCTATTCTGTGACATTCAAGACATGAATATAAATGCTGATTAGGTCAGGGCCTAATTAATACAAGCTAGGTAAATGCACAGTGGTACACCTTAAAAAGTGAAGAGATAGGTATGATATAGTGTCATAACTACTCTGATGAAGGAAATATAGGGTATTGGATGATGAAGATTTCTGGATGGTATAGGAGAGCCCCTAACCTAGATTAGAGGAGATTAAGGAAGCTTTCTGGAAGAAGTGAGGTATAAGCAATGGTCAGAAAGATGAACAAGTCACACAGGTAGAGAGAAGTGCGGGGAAGAATGTTTCAGGGGGAGGGGAGAATGAGTGAAGACTGGAATAAGAGAGAGCATGGCTTACTTAAAAAACTGAAAGAAGATTGGTTGTCTAGAGTGCAGTAGTGGGGTCGCAATGGCAGAGTCGGCAGGAGCTGCTCATGCCAGCCTTGTAGGCTCTGTTAAGGAGTTAAGTTAATAGCACTTGGGATCCAGTAAGAATCTGAAATTGCAAACTGACATGATTACACACACACAAATTTAAACTACATCTGGAGACTGAGTGGAAAACAGATTGGATGATAACAGTCCTAGAGGCAGGAACGTCAGCTGGGAGGCTGCTGCAGTGTTCCAGGTGAGGAGTTGGGTGAGTCTAGTCTGCCTGTAAGAAATGGATGCATTGGTTCTGGAGAACTGCCAGGATTTGCCTCACATCTTCTCATATCCACCCCATGATAATATGCTCCTGAGAGTTAAGGTTAGCTTAATGCCTTGGTTTCTCAAGCAGCTCTGCCTACAGGGAAAAAATAAAGCTGGAGAGGGAGTCAAGTGTATCTTTGGCCTCTATAGTTCTCATTGATTCTAATTCTTGCTGCAAAAGAAAAAACCCTGGCTTTCCAGTTCTATACCCCATTCTAGTGGACCTGCTTAATTTCCAGTGACTCTGCCCATCCTGAGATGATGCAGTGCAGAGCTAGTTCTATGGGATATTTACAGGTATTGTGATAATTAAGAGTTTCGTGGTTAAACCAGTTTGGGAAATGCTGGTTACCAAGATTAATCAGGATTCCTTCAGGATTTATGGGAGACTTTGATATGCTAATATATATTGCAAATCTCCTACAAGTACAATGGTTTCCAAACTTAAATGACCGTGGAAACTATTTTTGTGGAATATTTTGTAGAATATGTTTTGGAAGATGCTTCATTCTTTACTAATTTTGCAACCTCAAAAAATTATATAATCTTTCTGAGCCTAGTTTTCTTATTTTTAAAAAGGCAACAAAATATCTTATAGGGTTGGTGTAAGCATTAAACAAAAAATGCGTGCAAAGTGCTTTAGCACAGTGTCTGGCAACAAGTAAATTCTCAATATTTGTATTATGTAATTATTGTTATTAGTAGTATATATAATAATATATGGTAACCTAGTGGATAAGAGTATAGATTCTGGAGTCAGACTGATTGGACTCAAATCCCAACACTGATATCTTTGTGATTTTGACAATTTACATAAACTTCCTGTGCCTCAGTTTCCTGATCTGAAAAAATGGTGGTTGTGTGGGGACTAAGTGAGAAAACACAGTTTTTTGAGTTGACATTCTTCCTTCTCTTTTCCTGAATTCTCTATGGGTACATGGAATCATTTTCTGCTTTTGATTCCCAGAATATATTTTTCTTTAAAAAGAAAAACAGCCTGTTATCATTACTCATTTGGTATTATCTTAATAAAGATGATTTTAGCTGTGGATCTGTAAGCCCCTTGAATGCCAGACCCTGTCTTAATCATCTTGTTATTGTGCCCAGGGCAATGTGCAAAAGTTCCTCAGCAAATATGCCACTTTTTACTTTCAACAAATTTAATACTTGAAAAATTGAGGTTTAAGTTCCTTATTTATTTTAAAATAGGTTATTTCATTTACCATAGCATTAACCATAGGAATTTCTTCAGTGATTTATCAGACAATTCATTCTTAGAACATGCCAGTTTCAGGACTGTGTATCTATGCAGTTGCCCATGGTAACGTGGGGTTCATAACATGAGATCTGCAGATCAGCAATTTTGTTTCAAATCGGAATAAAGTGCCATGTTCTTATAGCCCATTTATACCGCTTATAACAAAGGGTAAGCAAAATGATGTTTATGAATTCCTTTAAGTATAAAAAAGTAAGTCCCCTGAAACCTATGTAATTTTAAAAACCAGTCACCTCAACTCAACAAAAATTCAATAAAAGTAAATACATAAGTAAATAAAAAAACATAAGCCCCAAAATAAACCTCATGTTTTCTAGTATTTAATAGTGAAAGCAAACATATAATAAATATATATTAATATATAGCATTTGTTTTAAAATAATGTAGTCTATAATGTCATGTGTGTGACAACATTTAATTTTAAAAATGTAGTTTCTAAAATGCTATTTTTTCCAAGTGATCTTTTTATTCTCTATTGTAATATGCCTCTAAGTCAATGTCTTCAGGAAGAAAGAGAAAAAATTCATAGGAAATCACAGTGGTGCTCTATGTAGGGTAAAACTAAGGCAATGGTAAGTAAAATTTCTCTGCATAAGTTCTTAGAAGTTCATATTAAAATAATTTAAGCTAAGAAAAATATTTCACTTAATTTAAGCTAAGAAAAATGAATTTAAGCTATATTTCACTATAGTGAAAAAATATTTCACTATAATTTAAGCTAAGAAAAATGAAATGACTAAAATATGAAAGGTTAAAAGCTACACAGAGAAGTCAAGAGTTTAAAGAATAATGTTCTAGACTGCAGTCAAGTCTTATAAGGACACACGGTTTATTCTTTAGAAGAAGGCGATAGCACCCACACCCAGGCTGCGCTCTCTCTAGTGTCATCTCTTAGTATGTCTATGGATGTGCTAGGGTTTGCCCCAATATTCGGGAATGAGCTGAAGTCCCCAATTCCATGGATTAAACAATATTTCTTTCATCACTCATGGAGAGTGACCCATAGATCAAGTCAGGTATAGATTTACAAATATCATAGTTTTTCTGTTTGTTCATTTTTCTTAGTGTTGCCCCTTCCCACCGAGTAGGCACTTGGTATACATCTGTTAAGCAAGTATATTGATTTTTGCTTTGCTTATTTCTTAAAAAACATAGTTTAGATTGTAAGAGCTTTCTCATCACCCAAGTTCCATTTGCCACAAACAGGAAATTAATTTGTTTCTCCCTGTCCAAGTCCAGTTCTTGGCAAAATAGAGCAACCATTGCTAAGCTACTTTTTTGTTTTTTAGAGAAATATTGTAGCTGGAAACTTGGCAGCTCTCTCTTTCAAAGTGACAGCTTTAAAAAAAGTCTACCTAACACAATTTAGCCTGATTCTGAACATATCAGATAATGGAGTGTTAAAAAAGAAAAAAAAAAAATCTCTCTTCATGAGCCAGCTGCCTCCTCATCCTCCTACCCTTTCCTTAATATGAAAAAAGTGGATTATATTCTCCTTTGGTTATACAAATATTCTTCAGAGAATGATTATACCTGTCACAGATGGAGTCTTGAAATAAGTTAAATGTTTAGGTTTGCATCCTAGGAATTCCCAAGTGAATTGAATTCTTGATGCAATTTTAAAAACATTATTTATTATCAAAATGTAGCAATATATGCTGTTCATGAGGAAGTAGGTCTGTTTATTGTGAAAAGAACAAGATAAAGATTATTTTTTCATATTTCTTTTGGATAGATATAATTTTAAAGTGTCATTAACTAGAATGATTACGAACAGTTTCTTAAACAGCATATTGTTTTTAACTAGTGCTATTAAAACTGCCCTTCACCTAAAAATGTATAAGACATACCCAGCTGCCTAGAGGAAGCTAGAATAAAAGAAATGAGGATAATGTACTCTCCAGGGACTAAAGTCTCTCTGGTCAATTTCTTTCTATCCCTAAGTATCTTAACAGCTTTCAGATGCATCTCCTTCACTCCATTTTCTCCTCACAGGGAGATTTCCCTTCATAAAATATGATTCCGATTATGTCATTCTGCTGTTTAGAATCCTTTACAGGCAGGAGGAAAGGTAAATCTTTGGTGTGATCCCGCCCACTTGTCCCAAGCTCATCTCCCTCTCTTGTCCTCACTACTTGACATACAATGTTCCTTCCACTAGAAATGCTACTCCATGCACTTGTCTGCCTGGGACACTTTTATTCATCTTCATCACCCTCTTTCCCACTCTACTGGCACCACTAGTCATTCCTTTTACTTGTTTCATCTACTAGGAAGAGAGCTGCTTGAGGACAGGGACTGACTTATTCACCTCTGTGTCCCCAGAGAGAGCGTGGCATAGTTCCAGAAACATAGGTGGTAATCACAGTGTTTTTCCTCAAACCAAATGAAAAAATAAATGGGTTCTATGCAATATCATTGCTTAATCACACCTTTCTTGTTCTTTCAATAACCTTGAATCCATAGAGGTTTACTTTGCACAAAGGGCAGATTAATAATTAACCAGTTAATTAGTTGATTTAGTTCTCACATGGAGTAGTGGGAGGAAGGAAATGATCAGAAAGACATAAAACCCTAATAAATACTAGAGTCTGCCTGCATTTGATTTTTAAAAATAGGTCCAGACTTGCTTTCCAGTTTAAATTGTCTATTAGACCTGTCAAACAAGTGTTACATTTGCTGCTGCAAATGATTGTAACGCAGAGTTGGACAAGCCCGAGAATGTAAGGTTGTGTTCCAGAACATTGTATCTCCTGCTAAAGTAACCTTTCAGACAAGAATGCTATAAAGAAATTTTCAGAATACCAACTGTGTGTGCAGAACAGTCTATTAGAAATAGTTACAAATTCAAACAATCTGAAGAGATTTTCACATACTTTTCTCAACTATAATTGAGTTCAAAGGGGGCTACTAAGGATTCTTAAAAATATGCAAGGACATCAAACCCACTGCTGACTGGTTGGTCCCCTCTCCAGGGTTCCATGGCCACCTCAAATATTTCAGTTTTTCTTAAATATTATGCTGGTGTATGGGAGAAATCTTACTTAAGTTTACAGATTTTGAGTTATAGGCTAAAGTAATTCTTAGCAAGTAATTATGAAAGCTGTGAATTAAAGGTATTACATCCACCCACTCAGTATATATTATATACATTTGCTGTCATAAGACTATACAAAATGAAAAATGTGCCATTTCCCCCCTTTTCTCCTCTTGCTTCTCTGCCCTGTTAGTCAATTTTACAAAAATAGCTTGCTAAAAGGACATTTGAGAAAAAGTTCCATTGAAATAAATGAGGAGAAAGAGTTTGTTTAGTGCTTTGTGCTCCTGGAGCTAAAGTCATGGTCAGATAGGGGATCAGGGAGAAATAAGTCCTCTTAGTGGCCACTAGTGACCACTGGGTGAATTGCAAGAAGGTGGCATTAAACACATGACTGCTTTAGCAGGGATGATTTGGGGAGAAATCATTTATATATTTAGTGCCAGAAAACTCTTTTAGCATAATTAAACAGAAATTTGAAATGCCAAAGAAAACTAGGATACAGACCTACTTGATCAAATGGTTAATTTTGGTTGATCAGATGCTGTTATTTGTTTGTTTGTTTGTTTATTGTCTTACTCATCTGGGACTTAGTACTATGTTCCATGGGTTCAGGTACCGTACCCTCATAGCATGTAGCACTTAGCTCATTTATGTGAGAAATATTAAATTAATGCATGTTTATAAAATCCAGAAGCTGTTATTAATAACAGGATCATAATGACTCTAGGACTGATGAGTCATTTAATTCTCAAGTGACTGACTGTACATTCATTCTACAAACAATCGTTGGGTCTTCATACTCCTATGTCAGGGCCTATAACAAGTATCCCAGAATGTCACTTGGGGTGTGGACATATGGCTACCAAGCAAATAATAATATACTTTTCAAAATCATTTAGTTCAAAATAATTACCACCTCTGCCTCCAAAAATTAACAAAACATGATAAAACCAGTTCTTTTTCAATTCATCTCCCTGCTCAAGTTCTCTGGCAGTTTTGATTTCTTATTGTCAACATTTTGTTCAGATTTCAGATATACAGAGGCTGCAGGACATACATATTTCCCTTAGAAGCTAGAGTGGGCTCCTGATCATGTAGAGTTATGATAATTGATATTCTAAATCAATGAGCATTTATCAGTTATGTGTTATGGGTCAGGAACTCTCACAAGCACTAGTCATTTGATCCTCATGACAACTGTGAAGCAGGTATTGCTTCCATTTGCTGATTGAAAAACTGAGGCTTACATGATTTTGCCTAAGTCCCAGGGTGAGTGAAGGGCAGATGTGGAACAGGAACCCAGGCCTTCTGAGTCCTGGGCCACGGGGCTTTTCCCCACATCACACTGCTTTTGTGCAGCTTCACAGTTCTCCTCAGTGATAGATCCTGAGCCTCTCTCTCTTCTTCCTGCCTACTTCCTCCATCACCCTTCCCTGGGTCCCAGAATCTCCACTGCCAGAGGGGAATTTTGCTAGAAAATTGAATACATCAAGGTAACTTACTTGATAATTTGACGTTGGCACACTTTACAATTTATTTGAATTGTTAAAAAAAAAAAAGACTCCTGCACCAGGCAGTGAAGAAGTTGAACATCGATTGCTTACTTTGTCCTCAGTTTCCTAACCTATAGCATGGGGATTTAGATCAGTTGATTAGCAAGTCCATTTAAACTCAGTTCTGTGACTCTAATGGTGGAGTTTTAGTGAGTGCAGCACTCACTGGGAGAGAGCTCAGAGCCACACATTTACAAGTTTGTCTTGCTTTCTCTACTCAACTGAAGAAGCCCTCTGTTCTGTGAGCCCTCTCCTCCAAATTTGGATGGTACCTGATGGATGGTACTGAATATCTCTCAGTTTTCACAATTGGATATCCAATCATCTAGACATGAGGGTAGCACTGTCAAAGCCTCCCACAGCATCCAGGTGGTATTCTGACCTGCTGCACTGTGGGGATCAGCACTGTCCTTACCTCTGCTTTCAATAATGGATCTCTTGCTGATGAGGCAGCTGAGGGTGATCTTGGGCCCTACCCTAGCAAGTGAGTGCTTACCCTCTGGTGAAACCAAGCACAGAGCACCCTTAGGAGCAAAGTGGGTCTTGATACATGTGTGCTGCTGACAAAAAGTGCCACTTGCTAGATGTCATTCAGGGACATGAGCCTGCATGTCTCTGCCTGGCCAAGAGAATGGTGTCTGTGTCACCAAGCACCATTGGCACCTGGGCCCTGTCACAGCTGACAGGAGTGAGTGGAGGTCAGCTGCTGGCTGCTGCTCCCAGAGCAGATCCCTAGAGATCCACAGATGCAAGAGCAGAGAAAGCAGCTTGCTTTGCCAGCTCTGCAGGCTGCTCTGGAGAGAAATAGAGGGCTTCCATCTCCATTACTGTCAGAGTCTGGCATCTCTTGTCAGCTCCAAAATTCACAGCAATGGATAGACCATAGAGGAAGGAGGAGGGAGAAGGAAGGTGGTACAAGTCAATCAAAGCAGCCACAATATTTGGGAAGTGGAAACTTCCAGCTAGAGAACATTCTTAAAAATGAACAGTAGGGCTGGAAAAGGCCTCAATAAGCTAGTGCCCTTGTTTTGTAGAGGTGACTTCTCTGAGATTAGTAAGCTATCAAGTGGCAGAACTGGAACAAGAATCAGGTCTTTGGTACTTTTACCACTCAAAAGAGAGTTTTGGAGGCCTTTCTTTAAACTAGAGACTGGCAGAGGGTCCCCTTCTGAGAGACCTCAGTGGAAACAGAGGGTGTTGACTCAGAACCATGGGGAGGAAGGATCAGGCCAGCTATGCCTGGGCTGGAGGTGCCTGTCTGTACCTTGCAGGTTGACTCCTCGGGGCACCAGGCCCTGCAGCTCCATAGTGGGGGGGTCATTCTCTTTGGCATTGGAGTTGTTGGGTGGGACAGCTCTCCTGCCTCCAAAGGTGGTCCTGGGGGTCTCTGACATGGTCAGCTTTACAAGTTCCTTGGAGCCTAAAAAAGAGACACTGAAAAGGAATATGAAAAGAGTTACATTTGACACAAGGGTTCAAAATTAGAGAAGCAGACATAACTGTGTGTTATAGCACCTGAGCAACACATTTTTGAGGTTCACATAAATAAAAAGTGAGAAGTGGTGAAAATTAGTCTCATGTTGGAGTAGAGTTCTTCAAGGATCTTGAGGAGATTTGTCAAACATATGGAAAGCAAAAAGGGAACAGTGGGGGGGAAATGGAAACAACTATACTTGAACAACAATGAAAATGTCAAAAAAAGAAAAAATAATGTAACATGATGCCTGCCAATAAATATTGATTTTAATAAATATAAACAATAGATGCTTAATAAATACTTTATAAATTAAAAAATACTTTATAAATTAAAAAACATATGGAAAGCAGAAGAAAGGGGGATGATTAGAAGAAATGAAAAATGTCAAAGACTTTGGAGAGCAAGTTTTTCTCATTATCCTTAAGGCAATATTTTTGTCAGAACTATTACATGCATGTGCTCATTTCACATGGACTTATGAGGCTTAAGTCGCTTTGAAGAATAAACTCAGGAAACCATGTCCAGATAAGTAGCATCTTCCTAAGCACTTGTGTTTGCAAATTCATTCAACCCATATTGATTGAGGGCCCGCTATGGACCAGGCTGTGGTCTGGGCACCTGGGATATATCAAAAATAAGACAGAAGGATTCTTGCCTTGGAGAGCTTCTGGTCTAGCAGGGGTTAGGGTCCAGCCCAACAAAATTCAAAAGTAAACTAAGTTGGCTGAGAAAGTGGTAACTGCTTAGGAGCCAGGACACAAGGAACAGGGTAAGGGTGGTGGAGAGTTTGGGTTGGTGAGAGGAAGACACATGGCAAATTAAATAGGGCTGTAAATAGCCCATTCTCTAAATTTACTTAGTCAGTGGGGCTGACACTGACTTCACTCCTAGACTGCTAACCCTTCCTTTGGAATTTGTGCAGGCAAAGAGCCAGTTTGAATGCCACACACCTTACTGTCAAGGCCCAGTAATTACTTGTTGACCAACTGACCAAATGAAGGGAGAACTTGTTTCTGGCCCCAGTAAAGTGTGCCCTTAATCACCTGGATTACTCAATCATGAATCCTGGTGATTTGGTTGTTTTGAAAAACAGGCACACCCTCAAAAGATGAGGAACTACCATTACAGAGGTAACTAGAGGAGACTGTTCCAGAAACATGTTGAGCAAAGACAACACAGCTGGAGACAAGAGAACCATTTCTTTAGGTGTTTGGTCTTGGAAGGAGACAGCACTGTTTGGAAGCATACAGTCTAAACAGGTATCCATAAATATCTACAGACACATTTACCAACAGTCTCTAGTAAACTCGGGAGGCATGGAGGAAAGAGAGAGAAAAGGGTGAAGGATGGAGAGAAGGCAGAAAATGGCAGATTTGTAATGGAGAACAGCAAGGGTGGCCTGTGGTGTCATGGTGGGGAGGGAAGGATTTGGGAGAGAAGAGCACAGAACTATGCAACTATGCAGTAGCCTGTAGGGAGAGGGAACCCACAAAGCAGAGAGCAGGGGAGCCTGGGGAGGTGGACAGAAGCTTCCTATTCTCCCAGGTCTGAGGGAGAGGAAGGTGCTCAAGTTCAGTTCCTTCATGGTGATGCAGTCAAACAGGTGTTCTTATCTGGCCCTACTTCACTCTCCCTCCAACCTTTTGGGTCCCTTCTCTGTAGTCTGTTCCCCTGAGAAAGACCCCCAACTCCCCCATTCCCATTAGGTGGCCTTCTTAGCATGCAGTGCCTTCAAGAAAGCTTCATGGAATGCCTGAAAAAAGTCCCACTCAGAAGAGGGGCTGGGTGGGTGTGGAGTTAGGGGCCAAGAATGGGGAATTGAATGTGTGGGGCTGCCTTGGACCCCCAGCCCCTGGCACTCCCAGTAGACACCTGAGAGATCCAGTTTCAGGAAGGTGGACACAGAGAACCCTGGGCAGCCACTGGGTGCAGGGCTGTGGCTATGCTGGCAGAAGGGACAGCTGCTTACCTGCGGTCCCCTCCTGAGGTGTCCTAGCACAGGCTGGCTCTGTGTGTCTCCAGGGTACTTCCTCAAAAGGATACAGGAAAAAACGACAAGAAAGTTGGCTCTTAAATAACTTCCTAAGAGCTCCCTCCCTTCTCCCCCATCCCACAGGGTTTTCTCCTCCCCCTTGACAGCTGGAGCAATTGAACCTCTTTTGGACTTTTTATTTACTTCTTCCATCCTGCTCTGTTATTCTGGTAGGCACTCCTCCTACCATTATCCCCACCCTTGGCCCCCTTAATCCCAATTTCCCAACATAGCTTCTCCCCACCAGCCCCACCTCAAATTGTGCCTCTTCCTTCTCACTTGGTGGCTGGAAGGACCAGCTAATGACACTGCAGTGTGAGGCAGACCCCACCCCTGTCCTTTTGGTGAGGAGGGCTGGAAGGGTCTAGATTTTTGCCATCCAGGTTGGTGGGGCTTGGCAGAAAGGAGGGTGTGCACTTGTACAGACAGGTCACAGACAGCTGTGACCATGCATGCAGCAAGAGAAACATGTCCTTCTTGTATAAATAAAGCTGAGGGATATGGTCTGTGTTCTTGAACCACCCATGGGACCCATGGCCACCACCTAACCACAGACTTCCTGTAGGAGGGGGTGCCCAAGCAGAGGGAAAATGAGTAAATACTTTTAAGAGTGCCACAAAAATTAGAAAATATAGTATTTTTGGAAAACCATTTTGGTTTATCTTCAAATAATTGGAAAAAGAAAATAATTTTTCTCTTTCAAAATTTTCCATTTGTTTTCTGAGTCTTCATTTCTCTAAATACTCCAGTTTTCAGTCATGTCCACTTCTGACATTTTACTGCTTCCAAATTTCTGACCCTGCCACTTATTCTAATTTTGCAGAGAGAGAGAAGAAAAAAAAAGAGGTCATTGGTTCTACAATCTCTCAATTTTCTGCTGCTAAATCTATGAACTTACCTGCAACCTTACAAATCTTTTCCCTCTTTCTTCCTGTCACTAACATGGGAAGGATTCATGCACCCTGGTCTATGGCCAAGTATGCCCCTTTCCCCGTGTTCCATGTGCTCTTCTTCTCCAGGCCTTGCTGTGCTGTTCATCCACATCCCCCCCTGAATCTTTAGCTCCTGCCCTCTAGCTGCCGCTTCCCATCAGCATGCACACGACTTAAAGTCAAGTCTCTTTAATAGTTTTGAAACCCTTCTTCATCCCACATCCACCCAGCTCTTGTTCCTCTTTCTCCTCCTCTTCATTGCATGTTTCTTCAACTTGGCTCCTGCCCCCATCATTCTGCTGAAACTGGAGTTGAAGGTTACCAATGGCCTGTGCTCAATCCGAAGGACAGGATTAACTTCCCATTTCTTTAACCTTTGAAAGCACTGAACTATGGTGCCCACTGTAGCCTTGAAGGCCGTTTTCCCTGGCCTCTAAGACATGGCACTCTCTAGGGTGTCTTCAGTGCTTCATGGGCTCCCCTAATAATCTCAGCAACTCTGATGCCTTCAGTTTCAATCTATATCCTGACACCTCCTAAATCTAGGTCTTCAGCTGTGATTTTTTACAGGATGTCAAACTCCCCCATCTAACTGCCCACCTTTACTTGGTTTGTCCTAGTGATAACTCATATTCATTGTGTCTGAAATGAGATTTATAATTTCCCCTGAAAACCTGGATCATCTCAGGAGTTCCCTATCTCAATGAATGCCATCACCTTACAGCCAGTTGCCCAGCCAAACAAGTAGCATCATTGTTGACACTTCTTTCTCACCCCCTCAACTCCCCCCCAAATCCAAGCCTCCAACAGATATTTTCTACTCTACTTCTTAAATATCTCTTGAATATACCTGTTTACCCCTTCCAATCCCTTCTCCACAGGGCAGTCAGAATAAGTTTTGTGGAACTCAAATTTGAAATCAAATACTTTGCGCAAAGTTTTCTGTTGTTATTTATTTTTGCTTTTACTACAAATTCCAAGCATTAGCTGACACAGTGCTATACAGCCTGGGCCCTGCTTTACCCTCCAGCCCTATGTTTTTCACTCTCTCTGACTCACTGTCTCACTTACCACCCCAACCTGCACCCTGTTCACTGCATTCTATGATGCAGTCACAAAGAACTTCTTACTTTGTGCCTCTTCCCTCTCCTTCTCTCACCAAGAGACTTTTTTATTTACCCTCCAAATCTCAGCCTAGAATTACTCAGATACCCTGCAAGGAGCTTGCCTTGTCATGTTGCTCCTTACACTGTCTGACCATTTTCTGTTTCCTTGACTGTACCCTCATTAGACAAGAGAGTAGAGAATTCAACCAGACTTCCCCAGTGAGAGGCTACTGACCATTCAGTTACTCAAAGCCTAGCCTTTCGATACTCTTTGCTGAGTGGTAGAGAAAGGCCCCAGAGAAAGTGTCACCACACATTGGTAGTTTTGGCAAATGTCAAGCCTGAGTGTGCTGCACTGCTGCTTACCCCTGCTCATGCAAGGTGTGGGAAGAGTTGGCAGCCTTGCACCCTCCAGATGAGGATGCATAGCTGCCAGGCCACCCTGGCTGTGTTGAGCATTTCAGGACAGGCTTGTCACCCTCACAACCACCACCATGATGTCACTTTGGCCTGAAGTTCACTGATTATTGTGTGAGCATACACACATGCTGGTTAACTTCCTAACTCTTCCAAACCACCAACCTAGGCACATTGAAAGGAAACTTGTGCCTAGCAAATAAGAGAGTGTCTGAGCACACCAAGTCCTTGCACATGGTGGAAGACCATCCATGTTACAGAACCTTTCTTTACAGTCCTGTGACTTAGAAATCAGAACAAAGTTTTCTAGCCATCCATTGAACCATGAGATGTGCCAGAAAACGTGACTTTTGCAGAAGCAGCAGTGTGTGTAGGCTTGAGGTCTACAGTGTCTTTTATCTCTGAATATCCATTGCATGGCACACAGGTGGTATAGTGTAAGAAGGTAGCAAGTGGGGTCTTGCCAGGAAAATAAAAACCACTTTAGGTATTTTTTTTTTGAAAGAGGGAATTTCACACAGGGATTCGTTGCATGAGTGATAGAAGAGACAGAAGCCAAACAAGGGAAGGTGAGTCAACTCAGCTGTTAGCAACAGCAGGGAGAATTGTTGTAATCACAGAACAGGGCTGGGTTATGTGGCAAGGACTGGAATTGCCAGAGATTCAGTCATTACCAGAATCACTGCTTGAGGTCAAAAGGGAGGGAGGAATGATCCTAGCTTGTCTCTCACTTGCCCTCCATTGTCTCCCACTTGCTACACTCAGCTAGTCAATTGACAAAGGAGTTGGGGGAACACAGCCTGAGAAGTTGGCACCACCACACTTATGTTGGAAGGGGGTGTCCCAAGACCTCCCTCATATTCAGTGATTCACAAGGTGGACCCACCAGGCTATCATCCTCATAGCTATAACTTACTAAAATGAAAATATATAAATCAAAATCAACAAAGGGACAAAGAAGAAGGAAGCCTGGCACAAGTTTTCATCCTTGAGTCACTGGGACATAGTTAACACCCCCTGGAAAGAGGTGTGACAACACTTGTGAAATGTTATCTACCAGGGAGACCATTAGAGATGCAGAGCCCAAGGTGGTCATTTGACATTGGTCACATAGGCACGTACCAAACTCCACACTCTCAGAAGTAAAGTGGGTGAACACTGTTCATCATATACCGCATTGTCTGTGCAAACCATGTAGGTGCAAAGAGCCATAGTTGTCAGTCAGGGAGCAGTGGGACAACTCCTGAAGCCCAAGTTCCTGGACACCAGCCTAGGGCCAGCCTTGCAAGGAGATCTTTCTCTGGAGATCAGCCTCAGGTCTGTTGTGTTGACTCCTGTCTGCACACTGTCCCACCCCACCCAGAGACAGAACGCAGCACAGGAAAGGCAAGGAGTAGATCTCACAGCAAACAGTTTCATCAAAGAATGGGTCTTTCATCAGAGTACAGCCAGCCTTTCACTCTCCCTTCCAGATGTTGCTGTTGGGTCACAGTAATGTCTTGGAGCAAGAGGACATGCTAGTGGAAAAGTCACTGGGGTCATGCAGTTTGGCCCCCCAATTTCCCTACCTTCCCAGGCTTAGATGGACCATCTGAGGAGAGATGTATTCTCTTTGAGCCCATAAGCCCTAACATACCTTTTCACCTCTGTGCAACTGAAAGGGTCTTGATCCCAATGTTCTGTTGATTGCAGCTTGAAGAAAGCTGGAATATACACCTCATTGCCTACTCCAGGGTCAGGGCAAGAATGCCTAAACAGTCACTAGCAACCCTGGTTCATATCACAATCACCTAGTAATCTTTGGGAGTTGTATGTGACAGAAGACTTGTGGGAAGAGGGATCCAAGTTTCTTTATTTTGACTCTTTAATTCTGAGTTTTTAGTTCTATGGTATGGGCCCTCTTCTCTTTAGATAGAGAACTATCTTTCTCCTTCTTGGTAATATCCAGGAAGCAGGCCATATTTGCTCAAGGAGTGACTTTTCCAACAAATTCTATTTGATTGACATGTAAAACTTCACATCCCCCCCAAACAAAACAAAACACAACAAAACAAAATAAAACAAAACATAAAAGACAAAAAACTTAGTCATGTCTGGACCCTGCTGGATTTTTTTTTCCATCTGGATTTTGTTGGTTATAGATGGAAGCAGCTGAAGGAGGTGAGTGGATATAAATAACACCTGGCCTGGTACAAAGATGCCAAACCCTCTGATGTGAATGATCAAAGTCCATCTCCTGTGGGAGACTTTCTCATCTAGTGCCCTTGAGCCAGAGGCGTTTGGGGGAAACTTTCCACTCCAGAAGGAGGTGGGCTAGGGTTGAGAATGAAAGGGAGGCTGGGAAAAAATGTTTATAACCCTGTTTCAGCACCAGTAGTGAGCAGCTGGTGAAGGAGAATGGCCCTCTGTGTTCATTCACATCTTTAGGAAAGCCTCAGGGGAATTTTCACAAAGTCTGACAATGATACTGAAAACCTCAAGAAGGAATTTATGAAGCACCAGCTCAGCCCCACAGCAATAGGACTTGGTGTCTAAAATTTCCCTTTCCATAGCTCTTCTTCCTCTTCTCCTGCTAGGAGAGATCTAATCCATGCCAGTGACAGCTCCAGATGGCAGATGCCTCTGGTTGCTCAGCCTCCCCAAGCATAGCTGTCTCTTGCTGGTGCCCTGCCACCACCCTGTCATCACCGTGGCCTGCTTTCTGGAGGAGCAGTGGACTGCTGGGCTGTCTCTCTTGGTGGCAGGGCCCCCCAGGAGGACAAATAGAGGAAAGCTGTTTTCTCCTTACAATGAGTTATTTAACTAATGCACACACACCCTTGCATTGACTATCTTTATTATTATTGCTATTTTAAGTATATTTTATTGATTATGCTATTACAAGTTGTCTCATTTTTTCCCCATTCATCCCCCTCTATCCTGCACCCACCTCCCTGCAGCATTTTCCCCAACCCTCAGTTCATGTCCATGGGTCGTACACCTAAGTTCTTTGCCTTCTCCATTTTCTATACTATCTTAATCTCCCCCTGTCTATTTTATACCTACCAGTTATGCTTCTTATTCCCTATACCTTCCCCCCATTCTTCCCCTGCTCCTTCCCCACTGATAACCTTCCATGTGATCTCCATTTCTGTGATTATGTTCCTGTTCTAGTTGTCTGCTTAATTTTTTTTTGTTTCTTAGATTCAGTTGTTGATAGTTGTGAGTTTGTTGTCATTTTACTGTTCATAATTTTGATCTTCTTCCTTTTCTTAGGTAAGTCCCTTTAACATTTCATATAATAAGGGCTTGGTGATGATGAACACCTTTAACTTGACCTTATCCGGGAAGCACTTTATCTGCCCTTCCATTCTAAATGATAGCTTTGCTGGATAGAGTAATTTTGGATGTAGGTCCTTGCCACAACAAGGCAAGGTGGCAGCTGGTGGACTGGGTGGGTGAAGTGGTGGCTGGCAGACTGGGTAGTCCCACATTCACATGTGGATAAACTGGGAGGAACAACAGGGGAATGAGATAGACTGAGCAACCCGGGATTCCAGCATGGGGAAATAAATCCTCAAAACCTCTGGCTGTAAAAACCTGTGGGGGTTGTGGCAGCAGGAGAAACTGCTAGTCTCATAGAAGAGTCCGATGGAGAGACCCACAAGATCCTAGAATGTACACAAGCCCACCCACCTGGGAATCAGCATCTGAAAGAGCAAAATCTGCTGTGGGAAGCAAGGGAAGTGACAGAAAGTAGGGTGAGAGCTGAGCAAGCTAGCAAGCAGCACTATTCCCTTTCTGAACCCTCCCCCACAACACAATGAGGTGGGTTGCCCTGCCCTGGTGAGTATCTACAGCTCTACCCCTTACAATGTAAGGTGCCCTGAGACAAAGAAATATGGCCCAAATAAAAGAACAGATCAAAACTCCAGAAAAAGAACTAAGCAATGAGGAGATAGCCAACCTATCAGATACAGAGTTCAAAACACTAGTAATCAGGGTGCTCACAGAAACAATTGAGTATGGCTGCAAAATAAAGGAAGAACTGAAGGCTATGCAAAGCAAAATAAAGAAATGTGTACAGGGAACCAACAGTGAAAGGAAGGAAATCAGGATTCAAATCAACGATTTGGAACAGAAGAAAAAAACAAGAATTTATAAAAATGAAGAGAGGCTTAGGAATCTCCAGGACAACTTTAAATGTTCCAACATCCAAATCATAGGGGTGCCAGAAGGAGAAGAGGAAAAGCAAGAAATTGACAACTTATTTGAAAAAATAATGAAGGAAAATTTCCCCAATCTGGTGAAGGAAAGTCCAGGAAGCTCAGAGAGCCCCAAAGAAGTTGGACCCAAGGAGAAGCATGCCCAGCCACATCATAATGAAATTACCCACGTTTAAAGGAGAGAATCTTAAAAGCAGCAAGAGAAAAGAAGAGAAAAGAAGAAAAGAAGAAAAGAACTCCTCTATGTACCTACAGAGGAGTTCCCATAAGATTATCAGTTGATTTCTAAAAACAAACAAACAAACAAACAAACAAAACAAAACAAAACAAAACAAAACAAAAAAACCTTACAGGCAAGAAGGGGCTAGAAAGAAGTATTATTGTTATTTTTAATTGTGATACAGTACACAAATCATAAATTTACCATATGAACCATTTTAAGTGTACAATTCCGTAATGTTAAATATATTCACACTGTTGTGCAATCCATCTCCAGAATTTCTTTATGTTGCAAAACTGAAAGTCTATTTCCATTAAAAAACTGTGCATGAGGGTATGTGTCTGTATAACTATGTGTGTAAGGGTATTTGTGAATGTGTGTGTCTCCATAGGAGTACATTTTCTATGTGAGTGTGTATATCTGACCATATTTGTGAATGTGTGTCCATCTCTGTGAGTATGTCTGTAAGACTGTGAGTGTGTGTGTGTAGCAGCAGAGGGAGGACTTAAGGATTCCCGAGGGTATGTCTTAGCCATGAGGTTTAGCTCCAGAAAACACTCTCCATTGGCTTCCTAGCATCTCCAGAGTTCTGGCTGGACTGGTTTGAAGAGACTCCAAGAGTTTTTTGAACTTTAAAGACTTTATAAAATATCACAAAAGTCAACTAGAAGTGGATCTTTTAGGGATGAAGACTTTCAAGTTTGAGGAAAGTAAACTTCTTACAAAATGTGGATTAATTAAAGATCTGTAGAATGAGGACAGATGCCCTTACAAAGCACTAAGCAGACCCACTAGATCTTATAGCAGTGCGGTGAGGCCTGCTTTGTTTGGTTTGTTCAATTTCATTTTTACTCTGGTGTGGCCCGAACTCAACTGACCACAGAAGCAAAGCAAGAGTCCCACATCCACCTATCCCACTTACCCCATTTTTCAGGAGAAAAAGCAATCAGTGATAGCAAAGTATTTAAAAAACAATTAAAATGGTATCATGGCAATGCATATGAACAAAATGATGAATATAATGAAACCTTATGGTAATACCACAAATTTATTACAAATGTATTAATTTAAAAAATGTAGCAATGGAAAATCATTGCCGGTGCTTTGTAAAATCCTTCTTAGGGTTTTAAATGTCATTGTCAGCCTTTGTGAAAACTCCCCTGAAGCTTTTCTGAGGAGGCACTACAAGCAATGCTTCATTAAAGTTGCCAGAATTCCAACTCCCTGTGTGTATGGATGTGCACATGTGTGTGCATGTATGGGTGCAACTTCAGTGGGAATTTTCAGTGTCTCCAAGGGTAATATGAAGGCTGGGGTTAGAACCTCAGCTTCCTCACTGGCTACTTATGTGATCTTGAGCAAATTATTTAATGTCTCCACACCTCAGTTCTCTGACCTGTAGACTGGTGATCACAAGAGTGTCTACCTCACAGGTTATGAAGATCAAAGAAGAGGATACATGTGAAACACTGTGCGCAGCCCCTGGCACAAAGCTAACTAACACTAAACATTACTGATTGTGGGAGGTGGGAACTATGCAACCTCCATTCATCCATGAGGAATATTTTAACTTTTCCTAGTAATTGATATCATCCATGCTTTCTCACTATCTAGGACCATGAATATTTAACTTGGTAATGATTTCAGATATTTGAGGGGCTGGTCATAGTCAGCATTTATTGTCACAGTTTTCAGTCCAGAAACTCTTCAGCAGTTTCATCTACCATTCACACTTGTCAATAGAGAGTTAGATTTATAATTGATTGATTGCACTTGTATATGTGAGGATATATATGGGTCTATTTCAAACTGAAGCCAATGAAAAACCTTCCAACCTAAAGAATCTGTCAGGGAAGTGGGTCAAAGAAAAATTTTAAATGAAGTATGTCAGGTGAAGAGATCAGTTTTTTGTATGGTTCTTGGCTCTCTTTGGAAGCCCACATCCAGGTAGGTAAAAGAGCAGACCTGCCTGGGCATCTCATCAACCTCTTCCAATGAAGCTTGCAGATGCCAGCAGCAGGTTACCCTGGTTTATGTCAATCACTTGGCTGCTCCCTTTTGTGGTTGCACAATACCTTCATGCTCATAAGGTAAAACTCTAGAACTAGGTCTGTTGGACTATTCTGAAGGGGAGCAAGGGCAGAGAAAAAAACAAAACTTGAAAACTGGAATGGGAGCTTCTAGTGAAGCCAGGCCGGAAATGGAAAGGATGTAATGTTCTGCAGGATCTTCCTAGAAGCAGAACTTCTGGATAAAGATCTTTGAATTTCCAAAGCAAGCCAAAGGCCATTGCATAATCATATGTTTGAGTCCTAAAATACAGCCAAAGAATTGGGCAAGTTCTCTTTTCTTTGTTGCTCACTCTGCAATTTCTGCAGTGAGGCTTGCAGATAAATATGCCAGAGCCCTTCCTGTGAATGTGTTCCTTGTTAGTGCTTTTTGCCTATCATAACAGTGACCATAAGTTGTTAAAATAGCATTGGAAATATTAGCTGTACAGTATGGACATATATTGTCATCCAATGAAAACATTTCCCACAACTCTTTTTTAACTTAAATAAAAAGTTTACATATACACTCTTCATGTTCAGTAAATTCAGGTACAGTGACTTATAATATTAGGCATCTTGAGTGGTCCATCCTACCTCCTATATTTTATGTACCATAATAGTATAGCATCAATTCCAAAAAGAAGTCCTCTAACAGCCATAACTTATTATAGGACATTGACCTTGATTACTGAAATTCCTTCTTTTATTATTATTATTATTATTATTAAATTTTTAATTGAAGTTTACATTTAATATTATTTTGTATTAGTTTTAGAGGCACAGCATAGTGGTTAGACAATCATATACTTTACAAAGTATTCCCTTTGAAGCTCATTAAAAAGATTTTTGGTGGGGAGAATAGAACCAGTAATGTGTAAGTAGCATTGCACTTCGTGGAAATTGACTTGGTCTAAAATGTACCCATGTATTTCTCTACTATATTTTCATTTTGTATGCAGCCTTCTAGGGTACGATTGTATAGTATACACATATGGTTTTAGATATGTACGGTTTTATGCAGCGCTTTCTTTGACTTGTTTTAAAACATCCTCTCAAACTTGAAGTATTCTTTAATGATTGTGTTTATTTATATTCATTTATTCTTGAATTAGCTAGTTTGCAAAGATAGCCTTAATTATCCATGCCCTTGTGTAGTAGCCACCTGCCCACAGTGAACTTGGGCGTTAACCAGAAGAGTGTAGTGGAAGTGAGTGTGCCAGTTCTCAGCCTAATCCTTAGGGGTTCTGAACCACTTCTACTTTGTGATTTTGGGACCTATACCAGCATAAAAAAAAAGTCTAGCTATACTCATGGAGTTCAGCTCCCCTGTGGCGGGATCACATGGAGATGTCAGAGGGAGAGGCAGAGGCCCTGAGACCACTTGGAGAGAAAGAGGAGCCCAGCTGTTCCAGCATCCTATCTGAGGCCAGATTTCACCTGTTCATGCCAGCTCACTACCCATGTGAGTGAGTTGCCTTGGAAATGGGGGCTCAGCCTCAGTCAGGGCATTCCGGCCAACACCATGTGGAGCAGACACAAGCTGCACAGTTGAGTCCTACCAAAATCATAAAACTTTGAGCAATTAAATAAAGTGGCTGCTATTTTAAGACACTAAGTTTTGGGATCATTATTTATACAGCAATAGGTAACTGATATACATTAATCCAACAAGTATTTATCAAATTCCTACTATTGATGGACTGAGCAATAAATAGAAATGATATTTATCTTAAAATAATATAGTTCAGGGGAAAAACTATATTAAAAGTTAGTCTTTTCAGAATTTAATCACAAGTCTGTTTGAATGGTTTTATAAACTTCAAAATATTTTCTTTATTGTTCCCATGACAAATATCTTTTATAAAGACCTAATTTGGGATATAATATAATTCAAAATATGTTGAATAATTAATGAATTAAAGTTAGTAACTATCTCTGATCGATGAAAGCAATGTGGATTGCTGACAAAAAATTGGAAGTAAGTCTTTCAGTGAATTATGTATGGAAAGCTGGATTTTACTTTTTGTCTTGCTTTAAACAGCAGCTACTCACTTTAAACTTTGGTTTCCAAATCTGAAAGCAACACAAATGGAGCACTGCTCCTATGTCACTGCTCAGAGAATTTGAGCCAGGGATTCTGCTGGGTACTACAGGAGATTGATACTTGATTGATAATTGATTGATTGGTATAGGGGAATTTTTATTGATCTTGAAGTTCAGAAGGAGCCAATGGCAAGCTCCAAAAGGCAGCTGCTATGCTTAGCACTGCCTGCCCCTCAGGGCCACACACAGAGGCCTAAGGCAGAGAGTGACCTTCTGGTACCTAGGAGCCTTGCTCTGCTAAGCTGCTTGTCATTCATTCATTCACTGCACTGAGTGTCAGCTGTATTGGCCAGGGATTCTGCTAGGTGCTGCAGGAGGTTCAGTGGGGAGTGGGAGAGACTGTCCTTAAGGTCATTGGTGCAAAGAAGAGCAACATATATTAGGTGTCCTGAACACTTCAATTCTGATACTCCTTAGGGCACTTGCTGATGGCTTGGCCTTATGGAATGTTGCCCATATTGTGGACCCCTTGGTTACCACAGCAGGTTAAAATCACCCATTATTCTGAATGTATCAGCCATCTACCATCCTCACTGCAGCCCTCACTTTCTACCACTTCTTCAATCCAAAAATGCCTTTCAACACAGGCAAGAAATATGATGAAAGAACTTTCCAGTCTAACAAATAATAGTAGGAAATACTCTTTGTTGCCAAGCCTTGGTGATCAAAATGCATCACACATGTTCATCAGCTGTAGTTCAGATGATTTCTATTTTTCCCTGTATTAATTTTTTATGAAATCTCTCGAGAGCCCAGGGGATCTATAATTGGCTTTTAGTCATTTATTCTGCAATGTGGTATCTAATTGCTCAGATGGTTCTATGATAAGACTCGCATTTTAAGGTGGCTTCAATGTATTTACCAACCTTCCCATCTGCAGGCAGGCTCATGACTTCATGTGGAATTTTATCATACTTTTCCTTTAAAATGGAGATGGAGGAATTATTGAGCTATTTATATATTTGCTTTTTATCATCAGTTTTTCACATTGGTGGCATAACACATAGAGCATTGCCAAAAACAAACTTCAGACTCTACTTTCCAGTTCAGTTTGATTCTTTAGGAGAACATGATATGCGTAGAGCAGAGGCAAGGCCTGTTTAAAAATGAAGCCTGCTTTTCCTATGAAACATGCTTCTGTGGTTAGGTATGATATGGGGCCTACTGGAGTATCTTTCCTCCCCCTTAGCAAAAGCAGCCCTGATTTTTGTATCAGGTTGTCTGTAGATCCTTCAGTGTATCCAGCTGGTGGCTCTCACAGCCTGTCTCTGGACCACTTTTTCAGCCTTCATTAGCAAAGAATCCAATGGACAACTTAGAAAACACAGTGATACAAAAATGAGAGGGCTTGGAGAGTTACTGTTTGCCAAGACTACATCCAAGGCCAGTGCTACAGTCTTTCTAATTTCAGATGTTCTTTTTCTTGCCAACTTCATATGTTTTCTGAAAAATAAGAAAGATAAAAAAAATCTGTTTTTCTGGTTTTACTTCCTTAAAGTGAAGCTAATAGAGGTACATAGGATCTGCCTACCATGGCCTATTTTCTCCCAATAGAGATTGTAGCTACATACCACATGCAGACAATCTACAAGTTTCCCCCAAAATACAATTTTACATTCTTGACTTCTTCAACTGGTTTCAACTGTTTCCAGAGTCCAGATCTTGCAGAAGTCTCTATGTTTGTTGAGAAAGAAAAAAAAAAACTTTATTTTTGTCAGTTCTATCATGATAGCACTATTCCCTCTTTTTTAAAAATTGAATTTATTAGGGTGACATTGGTTCATAAAATCACACAGGTTTCAAGTATACAACTCAATAAAACACCATCTGCACGCTGCATCATGCACCTATTGCTCCAAGCAAAGTTTTTTTCTATACCCATTTCCCCTACCTCTTTCCCTCATGCTGGCTATCACCATTCCTGTTGTCTGTGTCTTTGTGTTGCATAGTTATACACACATGCACATATTTTCTTTTTGTTTAATTTTTCACCCTCTTTCATCCATTTCCTCTTCTGCTGTGACAGCTTGAAGGTATCAGAGGATTCATTCACTTGAGTGTCAGGCTTTTGATCTAGTTGCTGGATGGGATTCGGCACTCTCCATGGCCATTAACCTCCTTTCTTCTTTAAGACTTTCCATCTAATACCAGCGTTGGCACTATTGTTAAGTCTGCATTTGCTAGTATTTAACTCAGTCTTCACAGACTATAAAAGCCTCTGCTCCTTGAAGTCTTTCAAGTATGTGAAGGCCAAATGTGTGGGGAGTTGCCTTTTAATGAGTGTTTTACCTTGTGTTCTCAGGGCAAAGGCGTACTGTTCACTTGCATTTGTGCAGTCCTTGAAGGCAAAAGGCAGTGCTTCTATTTGAAGTTTTGGTTCATTCAAAGGGGAACAATCAATTTAATTCCGCAAGTATTCATTGAATACTTCCTATGACCTATGAAGAGTGCCCAAGGCTGTAGGGCAGCGTCTCTCAAACTGTACTGTGCCTGGCAATCACCTGGAGAGCTTCTGTTTAGATGGGTCTGGTGCATGGTTCAATTAATTTGTATTTATAAAAAATTCCAAGGGGATGCTGATGCTGTCTGTGAACCCTATTTGAGTGACACTGCTGTGAAAGACCCCTTAATGAATTTGCCTGGAGTTTTTGGAAAAGGCATTCAAACACATTTAAATTAGAGATGAAGACAACCAGTAATATAGGACCAAAGAATCCAAGTCCCCTAATGCATACTGGAGATATCAAATGCCAAGGGTGTTCAGGAGGTAATGAGAATAATGCAAGCCAAAGGTATCAAACTGTACTTGACCCTTGAACAACACAGGTTTGAACTGCATGAGTCCATTTATATGCAACTTTTTAAAAAATTAATACATACAATGCTATAAATGTATTTTCTCTTCCTTATAGTTTTCTTAATAACACTTTGTTTTCATTAGCTTATTATATTATAGAATATAGTATATAATACATATGACATGCAAAATATGTGTTGATTCAACAGTTTATGATACAGGTAAGGCTTCTGATCCAAGAGTAAGCTATTAGTAGTTATGTTTTGGGTGAGTCAAAAGTTACAGGCAAATTTTCGACTGCATGGGAGTTGGTACTTCTAACTCCTGTTGTTGCTCAAGGGTTAACTGTAGTTGTCAGTAGTCTGAGCTAGGGTTTTGGAGGAGGCAGGGTTTTGAAGAAAGTGCAAAATATAGAGGGGTTAGGAGAGAAAGGCTTTCTAGAAGAGAACAATAAAGGCAATATTTAATGATAGTAAAGGTGATTATGCGGAGTTTGCACTGAGAGCTAATGAGATTGGATTTGCAGGGCACATAATTTCTGTGGGAATAAATGAAGACCAACTAAATGAGAACAGGCAAAGTTCATTTATTTTGACCTTGCTCTAGCAGCTACCAGCACTTGTGTTTTGGCACAGACTCGAAGGGAGACAGAGGAATAGAACAGTTTTATAGTAACAGAAAGGAAGGACTTCCAGTGTGTCTTGCCTGGAGGCTGCTAGTGTGAGAAGCTTGTAGACCAGCTAACTCAAAGCAGGGCACCCCAGGTGACTGGTTAGGGGTATATTTGACTTTCTCTGGTTAGTCTTAAATTGGAAGTGGTAACAAAAATTAGAGGATCTTCCATTCATTTAGTCCTGGCCATTTGGAGCCAGTTGTTATAGAAGTCATTGTTTGGCTTTCTGGATGGTAAATTAAGATAGCAGTGAGGCTTCCTGCAAGTTCTGACTTAGAGCAGACAAGCTTTCTGGACTAGCTTTTGTAGACAAGGGCTTGGTTTCCTAGGCAGGTTGCTGCAGAGCTCCACTTTCATATATGGTCTGACCATTGTCCATTTGTATATTCAGTCTTTCATTTTTGTTTAAGAGAGAGTTGGATAGTCAGGTTTTGTAGTTTTGTCTTAATGTCATCTCTCTTTTTATTATTATTATTTTTATTCATTTTCTGGGAATGTGGACTTGTAGCTTCAGTTCACTTAACTGGTTACTTTTTAAGTGTCTCTATCCTTTTATTCTGAGCACTCCTGAGCACCTTCTATGTTGTGTTTATTCTATAAACCCTCAGACTGATAATGAATAAACTTCTGGACAATATATTGGTCCAGTTGTCCCTGAGTAAAGCCCAATTCTTGGGCTGCTTGTTACTCACAAGGGGAAAGCTATGGCTTGTAGCCCCATGGAGATACCATGGCTGCTTGGCAGACATCAACAACAAGGACTGAGCTCCTATGAAAGAAAAACTTACGTGCGTGCTCTCTGTTGAAGCTCCTGAGCCTCCATACAGTGGGTAGTCCTGCAGATTCTTGTTGGATGGATGAGACTGCAGGCCCCAGCACCTCTGCTGATGGAGGGAAATGGAAACTCTGTCCTTGTTGCAAAGACAACATCCTACAGCCCTGCAGGCCCTAAACAATTGAGCAAGGTCAGTTACTTTCCTGGCAAGCACTTTAAAAGACTCCACAGCAGTGCTTCTTAAACACTACATGGAGGCTTTGCTGGAATACCCTCTGCACTCATCTTCTGTCTGAAGCTGCTCTGGCCACACAGTTGGGCTGCCACCTTCCAGGAGAGATGTTCTTCCTTTAGGTTTCCTGACCACCTCCTGTTTATCTCATTTTCTTTTGCTCTCCAAAACTCCTTTTGATTAGGCTCCCAGGATGTCTAGCAAGCCATGAGCACTAATTAGATTCTCTAAGTGGAGTGGAGCTCATGTGTTGGGCCTTCCTTTCTCTTTTTTTCCTGAATTGCTTATTTGCTGCACTTAAATTCATTTTTCATGGAAAAATCAACATGTAGATCAATCACATATTAGATTAATGCAGTAAACTAAAGTGGCCATAGGCACTCAATGTAAAATATTTTAGCATTTAAAAAGATCATAGCAAGGATTTATCATTTGTAATAAATACGGATATTCTTAAAATAAATAATACACCTGGAAACTAGGGCTTTTTCAGGTTTGATTTCAGACATGTTGAGCATGTTTGGACATATGTATATTTTCTGGGGAAGAAAACAAATACATTTGTGCTTATTGCACAAGGGATAAAAATAATTACAGAAATAATTATTTTGTTATGCATATTGAAGTAGAGATTTGTAACTATCCCTCAATATTTATTTTCCTTTTCTACAGTAATTGAACACTCAGTTTTTATCTGAGCATTTCTCTGGAAGAAGAATCTCACTTACCAACTTCTCTGTTAGCTAGTTATGACCAGGTGACAGAACTCTGAACAATGAGAAATAAATAAAGATGTGTGTGAAGTTTCTGGCATGAGTTCTTAAAAGAGGGGGGTGTGCCCCTCTTGCTGTAATTGCCTTCCTGCTGGCTGGAATGTGAACCTGATGGCTGGAGCTAAAACAGCCTTTATGAGCTTTAAGGATAGTGAATGAAGCACTAAGAAAGAGTCTGAGCTCCTAACGGCTGTGGAGCTCCTATTACAGCCCTTAAATAGGTGTCTAGTTTAAAGCAATATTTTTTATCATTTGCAACCAAGTCTATTCTTAATACACACACCAAAATAATCAAAGAATAGGGAATAATTTTTTCACTGTTCTTAGAAGGTTGGGAATAGCATTGATGCCATATGGGACTCCTCTTGCTTTTGTCACCTTAAATCAACCTAGGGGACAAATAGTAACTCATCATGCTCCCAGACTTTAGTGCATTAGAGATGCTCATATGCACAGGATGATACAGAGGTGGTTATATCCAGCCACTGATGTTTGTTTGCCTTTGTGTTTTCATCAAGAACAAAGTACCATCATGTCAACTACATAAGCAGTGATGATACAGTACCTGGAAGGCCTGAGGTTAAAATAATGGAAGGATGAGTTTCCTTAAAAGAAGCCTGGTAAAATGCCAGGTTTCACAATCTTTATCTCCAGTACCTTCAGGGACAAGCAGGTTATATAAATGTACCCTGATTTAAGACTACTGGAGTGTCAGGAACTCATGCTTAAAGCCTGAAAGTCCATTCGCTGCTTGAATGCACTCAGAGTTTTATAAAACACATCCTGTGTCTAAATAAAACACAACTCTCAGCTTGTCCTATGCCTGGGCCACCAACATACACCCCTGGCATATGATGAATGTTGCCCTGGGTTATAGTAGATTCTATTCTTGGCACAAGACATAATCTCAGGCCTCAAGGAGTTTATAACTGGGGAAAGAAGGCAAGATGGATCCACACAATTTCTGTTTGTATGATGACTTTTAGAGCCTGAACTGCCTCACTACGATCAGGAGTTATAATCTGGGGAGGTTATCTTTGAGCTTGGCATGAGATATGGAAGCTAAGGGAGTGACCCAGATCAGAAACTAAAACCTTCGTACTAGACAGAGAAAGGAAGGAAGTGCACACACAGGGTTAGAGCAGGAGATACCTAATTTGCAGCACTAGGGTTTCCAATCCAAAGAGTAAGCTATTAGCCTTTCTCCTTTCCAGATTTGTTAGTTGACATTATACATTGTATAAATTTAAGTTGTACAAGGTAACAAAATATCAGTCTTTGATGCATATGACAAGAAATAACCAGAAGAAGAAGAAGCAGAATTTTAAAATGTTTTAAATGAAACAAAATAAAACTGATGTCCTGTGTGTTATATACAAAATTCAGGCTTACATTAAGAAGGATAATATGCAGACAATATTGATTGATATATTGATAGTCATTCTTCCCCTCTACCCAATAAAAAATACAAGACTCAAAAATAATTCATAAAATCAGGATTTTTAACAAAGCCTGGAGTTAATGATGTATTTGGTTTAAATCCCCTTTACTACAAATAGGTGATATAATCTTGAAAGTTATTAGGAATGCATCTTTTCCCTTCAATCTCTAATTATTAGCAAATATACACCAATATTTCATAAACTGTTGTTAAGACTGGCTACACTAGTTTAACTCCCCATATGACAAAACTGATAATAATTCAGAAAAATAAAACATTTTCCAGTCTTAGCATTGTGCCCAAATTAACATAACTTAGCTAGAAGAAAGTTAAATAGTTTCATTTGAGATATTTAAGGACTAGAATATTAGAAGAGGCTATGAGAAACCATATACTAAAAGGAGCTGGGAATGAATCACATATCTTAGGCTTCATCCTTATACTCTTCACTTGTGAGCTGTCTTCACTCACATGAAGGGAGATAACATGTATGAAAAAATGCTGAAGAGGCTCAATGTAGGAATTAACATATTGACACTCAAAAGTAGGAAATCATGGCTCAATAGCACACATCCATTTTCTCACATCTACTTTGCGAGACAGCTGGAGAAACAAATTGACATCAAAAGGTTACTGATATTTTTCAAAAGGTTACTGATTTTGATATTCCTAGGACAGAATTGCTTCCACCTGGGAGTAAATCCATGAGTCACTGAAAGTGAAGGGTTAATGGACTTTAATGCTGTGTCAAATATTGAGAAATGGTACACCACTCATTGCAAAAAAACAAAAGGATAAGAAAGATATATTTATGTTATATGGTTTAAATATGCACAAGCTGTACACTTTATTAAAACATCAAAATTATTTTTCTATGAAAACAAGAACTTCTTAGTGGGATTTGAGAAATAATCAATGGGACTGTGTCTCCAAAAAGGTATTGCCAGTTTTATATATGCCTTTACATGGTAACACTAAAGTCCCACTGAAACCCACAGCATAGAGGAGACGGAGTGATCACAGGCCAGATGAAAATGCCTGGTCTGCTGGCCCAGTGACTGATTTTTTACATTAATCTGGTCTGACAATACAGATTTACATTAATGGCTCAGTTGCTGACAAAGAATACCAGTGAGGCTTCCTACACTAATCTCTCCCTCCCTGAAAATTGTTTCAGAGGCATTAATAAAAAAAAGTTCACTAAACTGCACGTGGTTACTTTTTAGAATAATTAAGTATAAGGCCTTCAATATGTGAGGTTGATCACTAGAATAAGAGTTATTCTGGGATCCACTCTAAATATAATGAAACAATGCATTAAACAACAATGCAATACCCCCAAATAAAAGCTTCTTCCTGATAATTTTAAAATTCTGCACAACTAAACAATGAAACCTCGGGAATCCATCCACAATCAAATTCGGTTCAATACAATACAGAAAGTTACAATACAAAACAGCGGTTATCACAAATTAATGCAGCTTTGCTCCCCAAGTACTTTAGTTCTTTTTCTAAACACTGGATGCCCTTTTAAATTCTTATTGATAAGGGGAAAATAGCTACACAAGATCAGAATGTTGAAAGGTAATCTATATTCTCAAAAGAAACTGAAGTGTATTGTAAACAAGTTATATCACATAAACTGCACTTACCTTTCTCCTTACTATAAGTCATGGTACTCACCAGCAGCTGAAGTCCCTAAGCAATGGAAATACAATCAGAATCGTGTGCTTTGTTTTTGTTTTTATTAGGTAAGGTGAGAAAAAATAGGCTGGTGTTGAAAGCACAATAGATTTGAAATAATAATGCCCAAGTTAGAGTCACAGCTATACCAACACTGGCTGAGCAATCTTGGACAATTTGCTTTATTTCTTTTCTTGAGTTTCTTTCTTATAGACTGAGGAACTTCAATAGATTATTTCTAACTGCTTTTTAAGATCTGACATTTAGTAAGTTTACATGTAGCTATTTGTTCCTTTAGGAATTCCAAGAAAGTTTTGTTGTCATTTTTCCATAACATCTGTTGGGATCACTATTGTTTTCTCCTTCATCCTTCCTATAAAAACCCCCAGGCTTAGGGCAAACTAGTTTTGTTCGGGAGTAGTTCGGAACCAGAATGTGACTCAGGTTGGGAACATTGAATTCAAAGGGCTCTGGGACAGTTTGTTCTTGTTTTTCTGAGAAACATCCCATTCTCTTTCTCTGGACCTCTTTGGGTCCAGAATGGAAAATCTGAAAGGTTATCACTATTTCTCTGCCACTCTAGAGGTGAAACTAATGTCAAAAAAGGCTGAGTCAAAGAAATGTTGAGAAAAATCGAACGAGAATCACAGGATTAAGTCAGGTCTGCAGCTGACCCTACTCTGGACTTGCACTTATATGAGCCAACACATTTCCTATTGCTTCAGCCACTTGAATTTGGTTCTTCTGGTTCTTGCACACAAAGAAATTTGAAATTTTCATTTCATTGTACTTGAAGAATTCATTCATGCTAATCTTCCTCTGCACTCTGTGGAGCATGCTGTGGAGGAAATGATAAGAGTGATTCTAGACCAAGTGATTCACCCACTTGGTCTAGAATCTCAGAAGTGGAAAGAACATAAGCTATGTGGTTGTTAAGTAGAAAATCTGCATTTCATTCACCTTTGAACCTCTGGTACTCAGCAAGAGTCAGGTATAGAGTAAGCAATTAATAAACAAAAATCAGTAATATTGACAGCTAACATTTATTGAAGACTTACTGCTTGCCAAAACACACTACAGGAAGTGTTCCTTCTGAATGTTCGTTCACAAGCCAATCACACACCACCATAATTATTCCCCTAATCAAATAAAGTGAGAAATTAAATAACTTGCCAAGGGGTACTCATAGAATTTAAACCTAGATTTGCCTGATTTTGGATCTCAAGCTTTCTACTTGTAATTTTAACTACTGTAGATGTTTTCTAGTTCAGTGTTACTCAAAATGTAGTCCAGGAACAAGCTACAGATTATTTGTGTGAAGTAGTTCGGCTGATACATGTTTTTTCATAACAAGACTTTGACGATGAAAGAAGCATGCATTCTATTTGAATAACAGCCAATCTTTCTCAAGAAATGGGTTTCCAATCTTTCACCAACAATGCTGTGTTGGGAAATGTGTCCTAGTTCAGTTCATTACCTGAAAGAAACCTCTCATTGTATGATAATCACATATACAGAGAGTTTATACAATGGTGCAAAACATTTTTTCAGCTATTCCTTTCAAGTTACTGATCAGCCCATAAATCACTCACTTCAGGTTTCCTCCTCTCTGATATCACTTCCTTTTCACTCTTGTCCCATGTCCCCACACACCTCTCAGCACTTCCATCCTCTGTTCACTCCCAAGGTCCCAGCTCCATCTGAGGTGAGCTTTACCAGGTCCCCAAGGTTCTGAGCATCCTGGCTCCAACCAAGATACGTGAAGGCATGTCCTTACTGTGCTTTGAAGAAGGAGGCCTGAGGTCTTTGAGATTCCTCAAAGTGGAGCATCTGCAGAACACATAAACACACAAAACATAAAAGCCATCCCTTTTTTGCCAATATCAGCCACTTCTTATGGAATAACTTCAGGCATTGTTTTGTTAACAAAGCACTGTTCTTCCCCAAAGGACAAAGAATGAAATAAGAGATGAAAGGGAATAAAAATCCTACTCTACCACACACACACCTTCTAGTTGTACTCATTTTTCCTCACACATTGAGGAATATGGGAAATGGCATCCTTCCTGAATAGCATTTGGGACCCACTGGTCTTGGACAAGCAGCTGTCAGACACTAATGCAAAATCGATCTTTTACTCAGAACAGAACATAAAGGGCCTTTAAAAACAAGAGAAGATATTTTCTTCCTCACACTTTAGGGTTTCATATTCTGAGGTCATTTGTTATCTGGTGAATTAAAAAAAAGAATGAAAAATCTTGTATATTTGCACGTTTTTCTGGAGAGTCTGTGGCTGCAAAGATTGATGACATATTCCTGATCTGTCTGCTCAACACAGAGAGAGCAGCCAATTCTGTGTTTAGTATATTTTTTCCTTCCATTTACTGGAATATGCAGGCATATATTCTTAATCACATTTTAATGAAAATAAATTAATAAACAAACTGATGTAGCATAACCATCAAATTCTATTCCACAGTTTCAGACTATTGCCTGTGTCTTTTCCAGCCATGTCACAGAGAGAGGGAGTGCTGAGAATGAGATATGGGAACCTATAACAAACTTTTCATCCCTAATGGGAGAAAAAAAAATGTATGTCTTATTTTATGTGGGCCAGTGAAAGAAGGTATGTACATTTGAATTTCATTTGAAGATGGCTAAAGGAAAAGAACATATTGTTTTAAACATAGTGAAGCTTGGAGACTATAAATGTCAATTTGGAATTTAGCTGTACCATTAAACAATTTGGAATTTTACAGGAGATGAATGTTTTCACTAGCTGAAAGAAATCTCTTTTAATTTTTCAGTGATGATAGACATGATGTGATGTCTGTTCTTAGTCTTCAACACTTATTTTGTTTCTCCTTTGGACATGCATCACCTGTAAAATTATCATAGTACAGACCCTTACCTGTACTTTGCAAACAAATAAGAAAATTAGCTTGTACTACATTTAACCATACTTTCTGAATGAGAAGACAGAATATATAGAAAATCTTAACTGAATTAAAAATCCTATGTTATTTTTGTATATGTAAGTTTAGATAATTATCATTTAAGGACTTTTGTATTTATTTGAAGAAACTTTATCTTAATAGAGATTTTTGTAAATAAGCACATTGGGTTAAATATCAATTGATTTATAAAGTAAGCACTAAACAGTTAAAACCACCTGTCTTCTTTGCTGTGTTTTAGTTCCCAGAGCTTTCTTTACTAGGTCACTCTGATTGCCTCTCAATGGTCACCCCTGATATTTTCTGACATGCTTCCTAGAACTCAGGGACCAAACAACATCTGGTGCTGCATTTATGATTTATCATTACATAAACCAAACAGGCTGAGATTGTCCACGTGAAAGAAGTATACTGCAAACAAATTTAGTTCCAATAATAACTATTCTTTGATTTGTGTTATAAACTTTTCAAAGAACTTTTATAAATGTGTAATATGATAACACATTTAAATAGTACTTTATAATTTATAGAATCCTTTATATTCATTATTCCATTTAATCTTTCACAAGAATTCTATAAGATAGATAGATAGGGACTCAATACTCATTTTTTTTTCAGATGAGAAAACCGAGGCTCAGAAAAATGAAGGTATTTAACTGAATCACACAGCTGGTAAGGGGTAACACTAGAAGTTCTCTAGTGCTCTTTTTACCATACCTTGATATAACTTCCTTTTAATGTCTCCATTGATCTTACAACCATCTTTTCAGATAATTAGGTGAGATACTATAATAGACATAATAACTAAATCAAAATTATAATTAGAGTGTAGTCTCAGGTTGGGGAGTAGTTTCTTTAAGTCACTTCTGGATTTCAAAGAAATAGAAGTGGTGTTTGATTTGAGTTTTCTAGACACAGTATGTTCTCAGATACCAAGACCAAATAAATTAAACAAGTTTTTAAGATTGTTAATGTGGAGAGAAAAAGCACTGAGGGTAGACTTCAAGATCATTTGGGGGTAGATCCATACCTAATGGGCTATGTGGCCTTGGTCAAATCACTAATGATGGGTGTTAACTTTGTGGCCAGTTGGGCCAAATGCTGTGATAAGTGCCCAAATTCTTTATTGAGTGCTCTTAAAATCCTGTTTTCCAAATGAGGAGAGATTAACTAACTCCCAAGACTGCATAACTGGGAAATAGAATTTGGCTCCCAAACCATCCTTGCTTCAACATACTCACTAACTTTATTGATTGCAATGACCTTTAAAAGTCCCTTCCTTCTTTCAAATTCTGAGCCTACTTTAGATATTATAAAATTCCACCAACAAACCAAACTCTCCCAGTTGATTTCATTGCCCTGCAATATGTGTTTTTGAGAATAATTTGAACTTAAGCTAGTAAATTGTGATGTATTTTAAAGACCACATGGTTCAATAGTGCTAGTTTATTGTTTTGTCATTGTTATTGTTGTCATTACTGCGTTTGGTTTATGTTTTTCTAATTGTTTACTGGCATTTAGTTTAAATTTTATTTGTTGCACCAAATCATTCATTTGAAAGACTACTCATACTTTGCCTACTTTTCTGCTATACAAATAAAACATTCTCTGACAATAAAAATAACTATCTTTTTTCAAAGAAGCCCAGCTTGACAAACTAAAGTTTAAATTTACTTGTTAGTTCTCTTAGAAAGCAACTAAATATAATCTTCAATAAGAGACATAATTGAAGACTTTGCATTTTAAACCAAGTTTGGGAAATTTATAGTCTCTTTCTCCTTAAATATATTTTTCTTCCTTATTCTATTTTTTCTTTGGAGGATTTCAATTGCATGTATGTTAGAACTTTGGAAATTATTCCATTGAGGTTTTGTTTATTTTTTCCCCAGTCTTTTTTCTCTGTGTTCCACAAATTGGATAAGTTCTATTAATGTTTCTATTGATCTTTTTCTTATGTCATCTCCAATACACTGTTAAACCCATTGATGAATTTATTATTTCAGAAATTTTATTAATTTAAAATTTTTTCCATTAGGTGCTTTTAATAGTTTGTTTCTCAATTGAACTTTTCTATATGTTCCTATATGAAATTTGATACACATGTATTCACTATAACTATACTCTTTTTTATGTTTTTGAGCATGGTTAATAACTTCCATAAAACACTTGTCTGGTAATCTCGATATCTGAGTTGTTTCAAAGTTAGTCTCCAATAATTTCTTTTCTTTTGAGTATCCGCCATGTTTTCCTATTTTGGGTTTTTTTTTTTTTATTATGTGTAGTAACCCTGGATTGCACCATTATATTATAAATAATATATTGTAGAGTCCACAAACTGTGTTATGTTCTTCCAAATAATGTTGATTTGTTTGTTTGTCTTAGCATTCAGTTAACTTGACCTAACTCAAAGTCCAAATTCAGTCTCCTCTGTGGTGGGCAGTGGCTTAAGTTTCTGTTTAATTATTTTTCAGCTGTTTGGAATCTACCCTATACCCTACCCCATGTATGCTTTATGGGATAGACAAAGATTTGAGCAAATTTTGTTTGCAGAAATTGGAGCGTCCCTCTAATGTTCTCTATCTCCTTTTTAAGACTCCTCCTCTCATGTTCTGGTTGCTGTGGTAGAACCAAAGTCTGTGTTCTGATTTCTCAATCCTAAAATGGCTGGTTCCTATCTGTGTTCTGGGTATGCAGGTCACTGACTATTGCCTGCCCTTAGTTGAGAAAAACAGGAAATTGACCTCTTGCTATTTCCTTTTTTCAAGAATGGCCTCCCATCCATTTTCTGATTTTAGTCACTCTTCAGATGTCAGATAGCTATTTTCTATTTTGCTATTGTTTTATGAAGAACAATTGATCTAGATAAACTTTTTACCCATTACAAGAAGTGGAATTCCTAAACCTTTTATTTTAAATGGATTCTTTGAAGCATATAAAGAACCTGATAATAATCAGAATTTATAAGCTGAAAGAATATGATTATATCCTAAAGTAAACTAAATAGATGGCTTGAATAAAAGTTTGCAGGGATCCTTGGTTTATAGAGAATCCCCAACTAAATAAAGTTAAAAACAATTGTCTGTCATAGCTCTGTGTTTTCTAAAACTAAGAGAGTTGATAAATTCGTTAGATCATGAAAGCATAAGCCTTTACAATTCTGTCCATTATTGTGCAGATACTTGAGTTCCTTTGATATAAACCAGATTGACATTTGGGGAATGTCTTAGATGACTTAGGTGACTTGAACTTTTTGGATGAATCAAATTTGACCTCAAGAAAAATCTTCAATTAATGAAACTACATGTTTTGTTGTTACACACACTGTAGAAAACAAAATAGCAATGTTCAATGAAATCAGCCTCTGTAACACAGGGTGGAAGTCTATCTGAAAATGACCTGACAGTAAAAAGGAAATATATATTCTGGGTTAGCTGCAGACCAATTCAGACATGACTAACTCATGCTTGTGCTGCAGATGATTTCACTGGTACTCTATTAGCAGGTTTAAGGATAAGGTGTTTTTGCAAGAAAAAAGACCATCTTGAGATGAGGTTCTGAAGTTTTATTACTCATAGTACTTAAAAGTCTTAGGGGCCCAAGTAAGAGGCTCAAGATAGAGCAACACATAAAGCTGCCCTCAGAAATAAATGACCATAACTGGAGGTATAACCAGGATACCTCCAACAACAATGTTGCATCAGACAATGGCAGCTGACAAATGACTTTATAAAAGACTTCACTTTTTTGGCTGGCAAATAGTCTTCAAGAATTGCAATTAACTCACACTTAATTTTCCTGGAAATTAAGTAGGTTAGCTTCTTTATATGGTAGTTTTTACTCATCACTGTGAGGACAAAGGCTGAATCTCTATGGAAAGGAATTTATAACTGTAGACATCACTACGCCAGGAACTGATAAAATTTAAATCACTAAACTTGTCAGATTACCAACAATGTTCTCATCTAACTATCATGTCACTTCATGTAAAAGCCAGATACGCAATATTTAGAACTAAAGAAAACTTTACAGATCATGTACTCAAGCCTCTATTACTTCTAGACCTGAGAAACTGAGGCCTAAAACAGAGATTTGCTTCAACAGCTAACTGAGCATAGAGCCTGTTGGTTTGTTGTTTTTCAGGTCTCTGTACCGATGTGGGATAAAAGCTTTCAGGGCTTTAGTCAGTCATCATACCAAGAATAATCCATGAAAACACACATATCTTGCATAGCTGAGACTTGGGTTTCAAATCCCTATTTAATTTTTCTATCCTAGGGGGACTGAGTCAAATAACAAGTGAGCCTCAAACCCTATGTTTACCCATGATCCTAAGGCATAAAGTGGGAGTTAACCAAGTAGCTTGCTCTCTAAAATTACATCCTGGCTTTGGCTCTGAGTCTTACCTTTCTGCTGTGGGAGATACAGGATGCAAAAAGACAAAAACAGTGACAAAAAATAAGCCCTTCCTCCCAAACCTGGAGACCAGCTAGCTTGAGTTCTCCACCTTTTTTCCTTTAACCAAGCCCCATTTTAATTTATTTTCCAAGTATAAAGGCATTTCCTAAGATAAAGACCTATTTGGGATGGTGGTATCACATCAACCACTTGGGGGAAAATTGAGAAAAAGGCCATGTGGAGATACTACTACCACTGTCCAGAAATAGTGTCCTATGGAATGTCTCTGCAATCGGCAGCATATATCTCAGGGAGGCCTGTGCCAAATGCCCAGGATTAGGGTTCAGGTAATTCTCTGATGCCCAGATAGTGAATAAGCCCATCTATGGGAAGAAAGGAAGGTGAAAGGGAGGGGCAAAACCATAAGTCCGCCAAGTGTTCATCCAAAATAGACTACGTTTAATATGGAACTCTTCAGCTAAATTTAAATTAATGGTATGGTTTTATTACATTAATAGAAATTGAGAGCTCATGAACTCAGTAATAGAGCAAACAATTGTTTTTATTTTTGCACACACATGTTTTTAAGAGTGAAGTTAATCTCCTTATATAAACATTTGTTGCACACCCATTGTGTGCTGGGTACTCTGTTATGCACTTAAAATTACATCACACAAAGCAAATTTTTCTGGAACAGATACTAAAAAAAGAAAGCATGGGGCATGGAGAATGTGTAGTTCTCATTTTAATAGATATTGCCAAAATTCCCATTAAAATAGCCATACTGATTTCTGTTCCAACTTGCATCATATGAAAATACTGGTTTACCCAGTATCATCAGAATATATTATCAAATTTAAATTGATATTTAATTATACATACTTTTGTAAAAAATCAAATCTCATTGTTTTAATTTCTCTTAACACTAATGAAGCTGAGCAAATGTTAATATGTTTAATTAAATAATTGAATCTCCTTTGTGAATTATATATTCACATTCTTTGTTTATATCTTATTGGTTATTTATATTTTACTTATTAATTAGTAAAATTCTTTATTTATTGTAATCATTAATTTCTTAACTGTTACATATTTTGTAAATATTTTCATGTAATTATAATTTATCATTTAATTTTTTAGGTTTTTAGAGGAAATATTAATTTTTATGAGTTTGTGTCTGCAAATCATTTATGTTTTGTTTTAAAGACCTGCTCTACCTCAATTACTAACAAAAAATCTTCTAACAATTTATAATTTTGTTTTTAACATTTAGGACTTTGAATCTGAGATTTACTTCAGGTATGGTGTGAGACAGAAAATTTAATTGTTTTCACCAAATGGATAGCCAAGTATCCCAATATAATTTGTTGAATTTCTTTCAATTGTTGATTTGAAGTGACACAGTTCTCATACACCAAATTTCTATATAAACACAAGGCTGTGACTCTATCCAATATTATTTTCCATTGATTTATTAATGTCATCTCATGCCACCATCTCAGTTCAATTACTATAGAATTGTATACACTCATGCACACATACACACTGTTGTCATTGTTCTTTTCTTTTAAAATTATCATAGCTACCTTGCCCATTTACTCTCCCAGATGATTCTTTAAATATGTTCACTTTCCATGCAATATCCTGGTATTATGTTAATTAAAACTGTGTTGTTTATATATTAATTTTGAAATAATAGCTGCCTTTAAATTACTGAGTCTTCCCTTAAATAAACATGATCTATCCTTCTGTTTGTTCAGATTTTCTTGTTATGTACTTTATTAAGCATTATACTTTTTAATTTCTTATGACATTTATTTTTCAGGTTTCATAGTCTTTACTTTTATCATGAACTATTCTTTCCCTTTACAAGAGCAATTGGTTATTGGTTATAAAATATACTGATTTTTGGATACTGTTCTTATAAGTGATCACTTTGCTAATTCTTTTATTAGTTCAAATTATCTCTCAGTTGGTTTTCTTCTATTTCAAAAATATACTGCCTTGCCATTTGCAAAAAAAAAAAAAAAAAACCCAAACCCAAAGTTTTTCTCTCTTTTTTCCAATATTTAAACCCCATATTTTCCTCCTGTTGTATTGTATAGTCCAGAACCTCCAGAACAATGTTGAGGAATAGCAATGATGATAGGAGTCCTTTGCCTTTCAGACTAGAGTTTGAGAAGTAAAAATGTGGCATCAGTAAATACTAAAATTTTAAACACTAGTGTTTCATATTACTAAATTATCATCTAAAAACATTTGTAGTACATCTTATCTTGCCCAGCAGTATATGAGAGTATCTAATTAATCCTTAGGCTACATTTTGCACTCAGTAATTATAAGAAAATGAATGTGATAATTTAAAAAATAGTTCTGATATTGAGGGGAGTGCAAAGTAATAAAGTATGTATTGGACAATTTAGCATATCTTTTCAAAGATACTGACTAAGAGTTTACATTGATTTCGTAAAATCATTCCAAGGAAATACATTTTTGATGGTGATAGATAAATACATTCTCAAAATGGCTCAAAATTTATCTCATTCTAGCAGAAAGTTCTTATCCTGTTATTGCTACACTTGTGTTACACCACTCCATTGTTTCTGACAATGCAATTTTTTTTTGCATTTGCATCAGTTAGGTTTATGAAATATTTACTGAACTTTTTATATTTACTGAACTTTTTATATTTACTGAACTTTTAACTTCTCATCTTCCAATAACTGGTCACTGTAAAAATTGCTGCAAACTACTAAAGGTCCTTTGCAGTGCAATGTTGGATGAGGTCTGCTAGACATACTTGGCAGATATATTTCGTTATTTCAGCTCATGCTTTACCACAGGAGTCCAACCTACTGGGTTTTGAATGGAGTAATATTTCTCATTAGCTTCTTTCTCTACCCTGACTTAGATAAAGATTTTAATAATGGGGGAAAGAGAAGGAAGTGTCATCAAAGAACATGTGTAAAGAACCTATAGACAAAGACAATAGAGGGGTAGGATTGAGTGTGGGAGGTGAGGGTGGGTGGGGCAGGGAGAGTGGTGCAGGAAAATGGGGAAAACTGTAGTTGAACAACAATAAAAAAGAAAAGAAAAAGAAAAATACCTTTGGGTACTGTTTTCTACATGGGTGTTCCTCATTTTAAACATAAGAGTTACCCATTGTTTTAGAAATCAAGAGGTAGATAAATATAGATTTTTTTTCAACCTCATGGGATTTGGTCTTTGAAGGATCAAAGATGACAAGGACAGAATTTGAAAAGCAATAATCTGTCACTGGACATACTATTAACATAGTAATTCTACACCCACTTGTACTCCACATAAATCCCCATCTAGTGCCTTCTGGATAGGTAAAAGATCCTGTAAACTGAAGAAGTGAGTACAGTCCATATTAGTAATTTTGATCCTTTGGATTATTGAAGCATCCTCTCATAATTGATTCTTTTATTTTGACACATGTATGTTGTATTCATTTAGTATACAGTTAGCTTAGAGTAGTTTTATAAAAAATAAAGAGCTGTTTAGTAAGGGTCTGTTGGCACCTTGCTTGTTTTATTGTTGTCAGCACAGCATTTAAAAGGACTATTTAATAAAGTAGCAAGGTCTTAAATGATTGCTCAACCAACTCATCAAAATGATCTAACAGAGCCTCACAGGGCAAACTATCCTTGCATGTTCTTTATTATCTGTGGGTCATCAAACAAGGAACAGCTGCGCAGACAAGCCCCCAGCAGCAGCAGCTCTAAAACAATAAATGTGGAAAAACAGTAACGTTATAGTGGAGACATCTGGCAGACATCTCCTTAACCAAGAGATCAAGTAAGTCCAGTGATGAAACAAATCATCACCCTATGCCTCCTGATATGATTCACTGAGAACACAACATCACTCTGGATGTATTGCTGCCAAATGCACAGCCTGCATCTCATTGTAAGAAAACATCAAACAAACTCAAATGGAAAAACATTCTACAAAATATCTGCCCCCTTCTGCAAATATGTTAAGGTCACAAAAATCAAGCAAAGACTGAGGAACAAGCATTCCAGATTAAAGGGGACTAAAATGACAGACAACCAAATGTAGGTAACCCCACTGGCCTTTTTTCCCAGACCCCCCCCCAGAATATGTGTGGAAATGGATGGGGGCACGGGAGGGGTGCGAGGCAGTCAGCATAGGCAATCTTCAGGGACTGGGACAAAGAACATATATGAATGACCCACGGACACAGACAACAGAGTGGGACTCACTGTGGGAGTCGGGGATGGACTGGGCAGAGGAGGGCAAAGGGGGAAAATTGGGACAACTGTAACAGAGCAACAATTAAAAAATAATTTTAAAAGAGACAGAGAACTGGAACCTGGGAGGCACCCCCTCCCTAGTAAGCTTTCCACCTTTCCTTGAATCTTTCTCCTAGACTCAGAAGGTCTTGGTAAATCTGTCAGCTGTCACAAAATACCATCTGTCCTAAGAAAATGGGTGCAGAGGTGGCTGTAACCCAGGGGATTTTCCCAAATGCTGTCAGCAGGCATTTTCCTTGGAAGAGGAGCAGCATCAAGTCCCTGACAGGAAAGTGAAAACTCACAAAGCAAATTCCTAAAGTTGTATTCACAGGGGAAGGGGTGCAGGTTTGGGTGCAGCGTGGGGGTGGTGGCCACCCACCTGAGAGAGAAGGGGAAATGAGCAGTCCACTTAAGACCATACATGCTTAAGAGAGGCAGGAGAAAGAAGGGAGGGGCATAGGGATTATGCAAAGTGGACAAAAGTTAGTCTCCTGGTTCAGCCTATGGACTTCCTCTGTCCAGCCTGTAACTTCAGCCCACCAGCTGAAGGCATGCTGCTAACCTGAGGCCCTGTTGACACTTAAATGTTGTTAGCACTCAGTCTAGTTAACTGACAGATTCAAAACTGTCCTCTTTAGCTTTCTTTAAAGAAGTCCGCCAAGCATTGGAGAGGGAACTCTTTTAGCCTTGTTCTGCCGTCACTGATAAGAGGAGGTTTCCTCCAAGTTGCAGAGAAAGCCATCTACCTGCATTTAGGATAAACTCAAGCTGCTGATTCTCTCAGTGCTAGTGCCTACATTTTCCAAGAGTCAGAGTAATTGCTTATACATCTCCCCACAAAACTGTGACTCTGAGTCCTGGTTGCTTTGAGATCACCCCTCACGCTTTTGCCCAGGCCCATGGCCAATGTTCTGAGCCTCTATTAGGACAACAGCAGACTTGTGGATGAATACTTCAAAGCCTGTTGTCCATGTGCTGAAGGCATGCAAAATGCAGCAAGAAACCCCTGATTGCATGAGGTATTTGAGAGATATTTGAGAGATACCTCTAAAAATTAAACCCTCAGTTAGGCAAAGGCCAAATGCATAGAAATGAGAAAAGCCCAGAAATATGCCCAAAGGAAACACACATGCACACGTATCCACCACACACGTACATACCACACATACACTTTTCAAGTCCACAGGAAACCCCAGACAGCAGCAGTTTGTGAACACTTCTTTCTCACATATAAGGGACGGCATGAATTTGTTTCTGGACAGGTGTCTGAGCCATGGGCACAGAGTTTCCCCTTAATGATTAGAGGACTTGGGGGCCTTGAAAGGTCAGTCACAGCACTTTTCTTCCTTGAAGGGGCTGCTGCAACCTCTGGGGTTAGGAGCATATTCCTTTGCAGGGGCTGCAGAACCTGTTCATTTGCGTGGACAGAAGACACCACAGCCTGTTCACTTTGAGTTGCGGGTCACGAGACCCATCGGGTATCTGCAACCAGGGTAGGAGAATGCAGCACCCTGCCTGTGATGAATGCATCCATTCTCCTAGAGTTTGAGGCACTTAGGCTACACATCTGGGGAGACGCTCTGCCCCTCTGGCATTATATAAATATATATTTTATCTCTAGCTGTGTGTACCAACTGGTTAGAGGAGCTTCTTTACAGGTAGTAAATGAGCCAAAATGCCACTGGAATGTAGGAATCTCCATTGTCACACTGGGTTCCAGGTTTCATTAGAAAATAATGTAAAAATATATATACACGTAGATATACCATATATTATATCTTCATACATATATGTATATATCTTTTATTTAATGAACAAACACATATATACCAACTCTTAGATACACTTGTATACCATTTACTATGTGCAAAGTATTCTTTTAAGCCCTTATAAATGATAATTCATTTTGTCTTCACAACTCCAAAACTGCAATTGTGTTTCTTATTTCCACTTTAAAGGAGGAAACCGAAGTGTGGGTAAGTGAAGTAAGAAGCTCAAGGTCACTCAACTAGCATGCAGTGAAGCCTGTATTCCCCAGACCCTCTGACTCCAGAATCTTCATATCCCTGCTATAGTCCACCAGCTTGTCCACATCTCTGCTCACTCTCTACTGAAAAGGGACCTGTGAGGGAGAATTTAATCGCACTTAATTGAGCAATTTGGTAATATTCAAATTTTTACATGGATATTTTTCCAGACCACAAACCCTCTAAAATGGGGGTATGTTCATCTATACCTTATAACTTTTCAATTCAGCTTTGCAAAGCCTTAGGCTTTGTATCAAGAGTTATAGATGATTAATTTGTTAACACTGAACACAAATGCTAAGTGTGGTACAGTTCGTACAAATGAGTGAAGAAAGTCAGAGGAAATCTCTTCTCACAAGATTTCATTTAAGATATCCATTTATTTACCTTAAAAATAATAGAAAGAGTCTAAATCCAGTTCTAAAAAATGCCATCAAATGGTGCAAAAGACAAAAAATCTATTGTAAGTGTAAAGGTGTTGTTATTTGCCTATTATTGACCTTCATCTTGTTAATCCCATTGTTAACCAGTTATTACTGCTCATCACTGATCTTTTATGCTATTTTTACCTGCTTTAATTTTATTCTCATTTTTAGGGAATTCTACTCATATTTTAAGTCCCATATTGAAGCTATATCTTCCTTAACTTTATTTGAATGAAGTCATTGTTTGAATGTAGAATGTAATCAAAGATACTCAAGGGTTAAAGTATTTTTTCAAAGCAATAGCAGTTGCTTGTATAGTGTCTTAAAGACATTATTACTATCTGAGTAAGAACAAGATTTTGAGAATGGAGATGGGAGTTCAGACCCGATATCCTCTGAGCAAAAGTACCAATGTCACTGAAATTAAGAACAATCTGACAGTAACTAGAGGGGAGGTGGGAGAGGATAATGGGGGGAAGGGTTTTCAGGAACAAGTATAGAGGACAAATGGACAAAACCAAGGGGGGTGTGGAAGCAAGGGAAGGAGGTGGGTTTGGCTGGGGTGGGGCAGGGAGTGGTGAGGGGTAAATGCAGACAACTGTAATTGAACAACGATAAAATAATTTTTTTAAAAAAGTACCAATGTCAGACAGAATCAGGTGGCCCACATGGAGAGACTTTTGAAGATTATAAACCCCTTTCTCCAAACAGTGCCTGTGGACAGACCCCAGAAGCACTATTGTGCTGGGATGCCCACCATTTTTCTGAAATATGTAAAGGCAACAGGCATGGCTGTCCAAAGCAGCCCAGGCACAGGCAGAGACCAGACCCCCATGGAGTGGGGTTGCCCAATTTAGCAAATAAAAATACAGGAAGGCCAGTTAAATTCAAATTTTAGATAAACAAATAATTGTTTAGTGTAAGCATATCCCAAATATGGCATGGGACATACTTCTAAATAAAAAATCATTCCAACTGAAGTGGGCGACCCTTCCAGGAGGCAGTGAGGACATACTGCATTGAGGCCACTGCTCCACCGATAGACAAGTGTCTTTGCATCTGCTTTACCCAGATGAGTATCATGAACTAGTCAATGTGTGAACATATTTGGGGAAGTCTCTGCTCAGCTGTGAATGAGAAGATTGTGTTAGTAAAAAAATAGGTGAAACTGGAAGTCAGTACTTAATTCAAGCCATTCCCCTGATACCTTTGTGAACCCTTGAACAAGTCAGTTAATGTTAGGGGAAGGGAGAAGGGACTAAGGTTTTTCTCGTGTGCAAACTATGGCTCAGCTTTATCCAAAATTGAGGATATCTCCCTACTGATTATGGTTTTTGTGAGGCATAAATTATATCACCAACCGTAGAACTTATTTTTACACACAAAAATTACACAAAAAAATATTACCCAAATACAAGATAGCATGATCAGTCATCAGCTAGACCTGTCTGGGGAGGGAGAGGGGGAGGGGGTGGAACACAAGAACCTCTTTTCCTCTTTCTCTGGTCTCTGTCTTCTTGATTGTGAGTACTTGATATATATCTCTCACATATTAAGGATTGTAGTATTGCTATGACCAACTCAATTATTATTAATTAATTTAATTGAAGTTGTGAGAAAGTGAATGGCTCACCAAAATTTGGTATTTTGCTAATTTAAACTTTTTAGCTTAGAGCAGCCAGACTATTTTATAACTAACCAAATAGATGTCAAAGAAAGTTGAGCTTTTACCTGCCACAGGTATATGATGGGGTTATTTACAAAGTAAATATATAGGGTCAACATTCACTGAAGCAAAAGGCTGAAACACCTAAATCTCTACCCAGTATAAAGTACTGTTATTGTGTCAAACACTTTTAGGGTCAAAAGATATGGGTTTCAGGACAAACTGACACATACCCTGCGATCTGGAGCCAGTTATTTAACCTTCTGTCTTCAATTTTATTATTTATACTGTCAACATAAGAAATGTTTAAACCTGTAGAAAATGTTTGGGGGTTTATTTAAGTCAAACTAATGACAATTGCCAGAAAATAAAATCTCAATGAATTAAGAAAATGGTCCAGAGAATGGCAGTTTTGCAATTTATTTTGTACATAATAATCAAAGGAGGAGATGTGTGGGGAAGGGAGTTAAATGAAATCCATGGGTGGTAGATTAGGGAGGCAGGAGAAAGAAAAGCGAGGAAGTCTCTGGAATTAAGTAAAGAATAAAATGGAGAGACACATATACTTCTTTTACATTGGTGGGTACAAGACAGTTAACATTTACAGGACATACAGGTGGTATGAGGGGAACAAGATAATAATCAGAAGTTCTGTGGTCTCCTGCTCTGGCGGGAGGTTGTGCCCTGAGGGGTCTGGAAAAGGGGATCACTCTGACATTCCAAAGGTATGTTCTCTTAGATGCAAAAAGAAAATAGATGGCTCAGTTAAGGTGAAGATTGACCTTTGTCAAGGAAGCTATCAGCCTAGGACATGACTACCCACGATTTTTATGTTCAGATCATCCTCTGTGGTGAATTTCCATCTCTGAGTTGGTAAGGCAACATGCAAGACTCCCCTGAGCTCCTTAGATTTAGTATGTGACCTCTTTTTCACCTGTAATACAATAAAACTAATAACCTTCTATCTTACATAGGCTGTTGTAAAGATTAAATGAGGTTTACATACATGTATGTCACTTTGGGAAATATACAATAAAATGTAAGCCATTATTCTTGTTAACCTATGTTTGTGTTTGTTTTATCCTAACTGAAATTTTAGGAATAAAATCTTCTAAAAACACCCAAAGTGTCAAAATCCTGGCATATTTTTGTTATCTGTTTCCTACATTGATTTTTTTTACTATATACCTCTCTAAAGTAAAATTGGCCCTGCCTTCTTTCAACTAAAATTACAAGTATTGGGAAGACATATACAATTTAGTAATTGAAAAGCTGTTCAGTATTTAGAATGTATTTTTCTTCCTGAGGCTTCATGGTTCTCAAGGTGATTTTGGTGTGTGCAGATACATTCTCTGACAACCCAAAATCAACTCTGTGAAGCTCTCCAAATTTCATCTGCAGGCAAACTTGTTAACAGTGCCAGCAAATGAGAATTACAGTACAGTTCAGACAAAGAAGTGTAATAAGTCAGAGGAATTCTTCTTTGGCAAGAATCACTTAGTAAATGCAATAAAGACAGCTCTGAGCTGCAAATGCCAGTCCCACTCCCTGCCTCATGTAGGTCTCAGCTGAGTAGGTAGGGGTCAGCAGTATCTTGAACCACTGAGCGAGTGGGAGCCTGGCTAATATTTATTATTCATAATAAATGGAGCCAGTGCATTTCAGACATTTGCAAAGCATTGCAGCTGTTAATGAGGTAGGGGAAGTGATCCATTCCCCAGTGGCCCCACACTGTATTTATTTGAATGTGTGATCATTAGACTGCACAGGTCTCTCTGGGGCTCAGTGCCCAGAGTGCATTACACCCTAGAGAATGTGAAAATACTTTAATTAACAACAGGAGTGGGCAGGCCTGCTGGGCTCCTTCTGTTACTATCCTCAGGACCTGAAAAGTCAGCACTCAGCCATCACCCCGACCATGTTCATGATCAACATAAAGAAAACACTAAGCAACAATTTTATTTAAAATTTATTTGGAAAGACCCCTAACCATAAGACATTACTGGCTCAATTTTATTAGTAACGAACACCACGTCAACACATACATCCACTAGTGTTCACACATCCATAAGACATGCACTTGATATTCCTTTATATTTCACATGCTTTGCAAACAGTACAGTACCCTAAGGTGTATAGATGGATAACATGCCAAATTGGCTGGGAATATGCAATCATATGAATGAGTAAATTTATATTTGTCACTCAGATAAATTATTTGTCTCATTAATTTAAATAAAATGTTGGCAAATTCCTAGCACACTATTTAGCTGAGAGACTGAGAGATAATGTGGTCTTGTTTACTTGTTTGTTTGCTTGCTTGTTTTAAAATGTCATACCAGTGATTCCTGCCTGAACTCATTAGTTATATTTAAGACATGTCACACCCAACCAAATTTACAGGCAAGGAGAGTAGGGCTGTTATGCCCATTGTTGCAACAAAAATTGCTGGTTTGAATCTTGTAATCTATGCCCCAGACTAATTTGTTGTCATGTGTGAGTGAGAATGTGAACAGAGTTAGTGGCACACGCACTGCAGCCTGACCAGAGGCATGGCCCTCGTAGCTTAGCCCATAGGCTGGCTTCTTGTAGGATAAATTTATCTGATGGCAAGAACTTTAGTTTCATCAGAATTCAGAATTCTCTAATGAAGACTTAATTATTGCATTGTATCAATTAATATTTATTGAGCACCCACAGGAGTCTACCATTGACATAGGCCCAAAAAGCAGTGGGCAATTCAGATGGAGAGAGACCAGTATTTGAGACACATTTGGAGAAAATTAAATGCTGATGTGTGAGGCTGGGACTTTAACCTTCTTGAGAGCATACTATTTTTTTCCAGACATATTGAGGAAGTTTTATTTTTGTTTTTTAGGATAGTATGTGGAAGTAGAATAAGTGGTAATCTAGGAACCTTCTTAAAAAATTAAAACATTATTTCAGAACTTTAGATTTGCAGAAAAACAGTGAAAGCAATACAGAGAATTACCATGTACCTCATAGTTAGTTTCCCCTATTAGGAAAATCTTACATTGGTATGATACATGTGTTCCCATTAATGAATCAGTATTGATACATTGTTATTAATCAAAGTCCATATTTCATTGGAATTTCCCTAGTTTTTCCCTAAGGTCCTTTTATTTTGTCCCAGGACACTACATTACCTTTAGTCCTCATGTCTCCTTAGTCTCCTTTGGGCTGTTATAGTTTCTCACAGTTACCTTATTTTTGATGATCTTAACAGTTTGAGGAGTACTGACCAGACATTTTCTAGAATTAAGTTGGGATTTGTCTATGCCTTACTCATGATTAGACAAGTGTTATGATTTTGGGGGAAGAAGACAGAGATAAAGTGCCATCTTTATCACATGATATCAAGTACCTACTATTAACATATCAGGGATTGTGTTTTTCTCCCCAATAGACTATTTCCAAAAAATGTTTGAGAGCCTTCTTGAAAAAGTGAACCTACAAGGAATCTATCATGTCCACAAGCTCCCTGACTCATTCTCTGGGCCATGGTTGGCTTCCTTTTGCACTTAAATGGTCCTAGTAAAAATCATTTCAATATTAACATTAACTAGTTAAGATACACAGAAGCTAGCTCTCATACAGAGAGCATAATTTCAACATCATTCTAGAAAGTTGAGTAAATCTTGACTGACTTATATGTGAGGAGTGTTGGCAATTGGAAAGAAATTTGGCAGTTCCCTTTTTATGTATGCTAAACCTTTATATGTAACTTGTAGGTGTCTTTACATTTTAAATGTTCCTGTCACAGCGGGGAAATTATAGGTATAATTTTTCTTTACCTCCTGGGGTTGGGAACATAAATATTTACTGAGCATCCACTCTGCATAAGCACTTTACATGTTGTATCTAATTTAATAATCACAGGACTCCTACATTACACCATAGGTACAAACATGTACATTTCACAGATAAGAAAGTGGCTCTGGGAGACCAGGTCACATGATTGATAAATAATGAGCTGCAATGTGTGAATGACCCAGGCTCTTTCTCTGATGCTCTCAGACCTGCTGGAGTTGATAATGGTATATTGAGTGAGGACAGACAGGCCCCTCTCTCATGCCTGAAATTCCCCATTAGAAGTGCAAGACTCTTGGCCTTGGATCCAGGCTTCAAGAATCTTCTGGAAAAATACAACTTTTATTCTTACAGACATTGCCATAGCCTTCACATATTTAATAATGCTTCCTGCTCCTTTTTTGATAATAATATTAAAGTAAATTTCCATATTATAATTTTTTCATGAAAAGTTACAGTTTTGTCTGGAAAACCAAGTGAGAGTAACTTTAATAATAAAATAGAAAAATATTTCATAGTAATTAATAATTGATCAATTTGAAAATGGTTGCAACTATAGGACAAAGTAGAGTTTCTTTCTATAAGGAACTCAAATAAGTTGATGAGCAAAGGAGCAATACAATGGAATCACAGGCAAAGCTCATGAGTAGGAAGTTTTTAAATGAAAGAAAAATGGCTAGTAAATGTATGATTTTACTGTAAAAGATATTCAGACTCTTTACTAATCAAATAAATGCAAATTTAAAGAACAATGTGATTTTTGACACATCAAATTGGCAAAGATTAAAAATGTTAATACCTAAGTACAGCTTAGGCAATATAGTCAATAATACTGTGGTAACTATGTGTGGGTACTAGACTTATCATGGTGATCAGTTTGTAAGGTATATAAATGTCTAATCACTATGCTGTAGACTGAAACTAATATAATATGCCAACCATAATTTAAAAATTAATCTTTACAAATGCTAATACCCAGAATTATCAAGAATGTGGGAAGGAATGATTTTTAGCAATACCTATCAGCTTTAATGTACATTGCCTTTGAACCAAAAATTACCCTTCCAGGAATTTATCTTATAGGAATATTTGTTCAGGTTTGCAAGCGTATGCTTTACATGATGTTAATTGTATCATTATTTACAAATTACCAAAGAGAGAGAAAACAACTCAAATGTCATTTGCTGGGGGCTCGTTGAAATAAGTTGTAGCACACACAATGTACAGCCATGCATCACTGGAAAGGGTAAGGGATGTTTTTGAGTAAAAAACATCAGGTTGATAAAGAGTTTGTACTTTTTACCAAATTTTATGTCAACATATGTGGCTTTACCTATGTATTTCCATACCTCTTTTGGATGTAGAAGTGATAGGGCTTTATTTTAAAAAGGACACATGGACAAAACCAAAATGGATAGGATTGGGGGTGGGAGGTAGGGATGGCTGGGGTGGGGGGAGTGGTGGTAGGGATATGTGGCGACAACTGTACTTGAACAAAAATAAAATAAAATAAAATAAAATAAAATAAAATAAAATAAAATATCCTAAGCTCAGCATGCTTTTAGTTCTTTGTGTGAAACAGTGTATGTACCTGCAAATACACCAGTAGTTAAAAAAATGTCTATAAGCAGAGTGAAGATGTTATAAGCAGGATGCTCAGAAGTTCATTAAAAGCATGTTGGATTGAAGTTAACATATATTATTAAGAGAGTCTGTGGTGACTCCAGAAAATATCAAAAGCATGGAAGTTATATAAAATGACCTTTAAACATGCAGATTTAGAGTAGAAAATGTGGGCACAAAAAAACTTTAATGAGGGTGCACAGAAATACTGCATCAAACAACAGCCAGTAAAGAGAAAACTGTAGCAACTGTAACTGAAGCAACTGTAGAAAATAAATCAGGAAAGTATGGCAGCCTGGTTGGCCCCAAGGATTATTTTTTGAAAGGCAGCAAGCTCTGGACATAGCAGAATTTTGCCCAATCGTATGTACAGTCTGGTCTGTGGGTGGTTGTTCATTCCATGTGATCTCTTTGGTAACCTCTACTCAAAAAGGTGGGGCCCAGTGGCATAAGACTCTGTTATTACACCTTTCAATCTGGTGTCCATTCTCAAATTGTTGCATAGTATTTATGTGCAATGACACATACCAAGTTTTGAAAGATAACAAACCTCAAAGGCACCAAGACTGGGATCAGCCTTCTAAAAGTCCAGCTCCCTGGTTAAATGAATCATAATCTCTTTGATCTAACATCTGGATGGCATTCTCTTTAAGGATCTTATTCCCTATACATTCCCCTCTCTTCTTCATATCACAAGATCCAGCCTTTGACACACAGGCTAAAAGCAGGGAAATTTTTCAGAGTCTAAGCTGAAATGTTAATTTTATTTTTTCAAGGATCATGTTTCAGCCTTTTGTTAATACTTATCAAAAACATTAAAAAAATTGACATCTTTTATCACTTTAGTTCCAATGTATCGTATAGTGCTTGACACAAGGTAGATAATAAAAAGTTAAGAAACAAATAAGGGAAAGGTGAAACGAGTTTATTTGAGATAGTTAGACTTAATTATCTGGTCATATCTTCAATTTCCAGATTTTCTGTAGCATGAATCAACAAGTAACCCAGTGAACAACAGAAAATTTCAGTATTTAAAGAAAGAAGGTAGGTAGTCCTATTTCTACTGCCATCAAGACCAGGGATGGCAACAGCAGAGAAATGAATAAAATAAAATTTCAAGGCTAAGAGCAACCAATAGTCTAAGCTAGAACCTCTAGCTTCTGAGGTGTAAACTGATCCAAGGCTGGTAGTGCACCTGTCAAAGATGTGGAGGGCCAAACCCAGGCCTCCCCCAGCTGAGGATGCTGAAGCCATGGTGCTCTTTCTCATTGTGGCAGAAGTTGTCCACATGCATGTTGTTGACATCTTATAACTTCATCAGGTGGTCATGACCATTGTTTAGAGAAAAAAAGTAAGATAAACAGACAGTAGTGGTGGGGATACTATTTTATATACAGTGGTCAGCAAAAAGCCACTGAGACAAGGTGACCTTTGAGCTGAGACAGAAGGAGGTGGCCATGTGCAGAGTACCCCAGGCAGATAGATCAAGAAGTGGAAAAGCCCTGGGATAGAAGGATTGCACATGGAATCTTCTAGCAAACTTAAAGGAGGCAAACATGATGACCATAGAGTAAATGAGGGGGAAATGAGTTCAGGGAGTAGAGGGATCAAATCACATAGAGTCTTCTTTTTGCACATAGAACCTATAGGCCAGGAGAAAGGCTTGGCATTGTCTTCTGAGTTAGATAAAAAGCCATCGTGGAGATCAAGAAGGTGAGTAACATGATCTGTTTTAGATTTTTGAATCATCACATTCTGGTGGGGGTGCAAAAAAACAGATGGAAGGGAGCCAAGAGCAGAAGTAGGGAGACCATTTTGGGGCTACTGAAATAATACAGGTAAAAGATGATGGCAACTTGGATCAGGATAACAGCAGTGGGGTTGGAGAATGTGGGTGGACTGAGAATTTGCTGTCATATTGGATGTGAGGTGAAAGGGAAGAGAATAAATGATGACCCTAGGCTTTTTAACCTGAGTAACCTGAGGAACAGTTATTTGTCTTTAATCGGGATATGATAGATGGAAGGAGAAACAGACTGGTGGGGTAAAATCAAAACTGTGGTTATGGACATGTTGATTTCAAGATACCTATTAAGCATTCAGTAAAGATTATAATTAGGCAGCTGACTCTCTTAAGTTAGAGTAAAAAAAGGAATCTGAACTGATGATTTTAAATTGGCAGTCTTCATCATATGAATCAATGGGACTAAGTGAGATCAACTAGGTACTAAGCATTAATAAACAAAACATCTGAGTACCTTTTCCAAGGGATCCTGGAGGCCTGCAACATTCAGAACAAAGGAAAAAATGAACGTGTGGCAAGAGGTGGAGCAGGAGCAGCCAGTGAGAGTGGTATCCTGAAGACTGACTGAGGAAAGCATATCAAAGAGTAGGAAGTGATCAACTGTGTCAAATTCTGTTGACACATTCAGTAAGATGAGTCTAAGGATTGGCTAAGAATTGAAGATTATGGTTGTCAACATGGAGGTTACTGGTAGAGTGAACATTTATTTCCCAAACTTTGAGAATGAGAGAAATGTGTATTACTAATCTATTGCTTGGTAACAAATTACCCTCAAACTTGGTAGCTTAATGTAACAAACATTCTTTATCTCTTACAATTTATGTGGGTCTAAAATTTGGAAAAGGCTCTGCAGGAAAGTTCTGGCTCAAGACCTCTCATGAGATGACAGTTGGATATTGGCCAGGGATGTAGTCATCATTTGGAGGCTTGAATGGGGCTATAAGATCAGCCTCTAAGGTGGCTCACTCACATGGCTAGCTGTTATTGGAGGCTTCAGTACGTCCCCAGATGAGCCTCCCCACAAGCATCTTGATTGTCCTGGCAACATGGAAGCTGACTTCCTCCAGATCAGGCTGAAATGGTCACACATGTCAGCTTTATCTAATTTGGGGCAGAGAGGGTACCACAGAAGAGTGTGAACAGTTGGAAGCTAGGATAGTTTGGAGGCCATCCTGGAGGATGACAATAGAGTGTTATTAACATTTGTGCCCAGACAACAGATGTAAATATGAAGCATCTCAGGCAAACTGAGGTGTATGGTCACCTTAGTCTGGTGATTTTGAGTAGAACATTTTCAAGGGAATAAAATGATAGAGATGAGAACTACACAAAAGAAATTCAACCCCAAAACTCATTCAGTCACTGGATAAAAAGTGAACTCTTCTTCCATTTTTTTCCATGAGGCACAAAACTGGTAGAATTGTGAATATGACTGATAGCCACTTTGCCATCAACTTGGTGTCAATGAATAAAGCCAACAGAGAACCCCTGTTAAGAGGCAGAAATTGCCTATAACATTGTTTAAACACTTGGATCCAGTCAAGCCTACAGCTCACATTAAACTGGGACAATCATCACATTCTCCTCCCATCCTCTTTAAAAAACTTGTTAGATTTCTCAAATTTACAATAAAAAAAATAACCCAGACCAATTTCTCCCTTATTTAAGTAGATCATTGTGAACCACAATCCAGTAGTCTCTCAGATACATCCAGTCATGTCTGAGTGCAGGGTAAACATATCTTAAACTCAGTCTGGCCTCCCTACCACACCAGAACGACTGTTCTGGTCAACTCCTTTAAGAACTTTTACTTATACTAGCATCTTAGTCAGTGGCTAGGATTATATGGTAGATTTTATACACAAGAGTATAAAAGTTCTTTTATAGAGTAAACTCTTATACTCTTGTATACACTGACATTGAGTTGGTGCTGATATTTGAGGAATTCATAAAAGTCAATCTTCAAGGTGGGCAATGCCACAGGTACTTCTTTAGAAACAGCTTTACTCTATAAAATACTGAGGATTCTTCCTTAAATAAACCCAATAACAAAAGTCTTGCCTGAGAAAGTGCTGCCAGCAGAACAGCTGAATCATCCATCTGGGACCAAACTGAAGTCCATCTCTATAAGTAAAAGAAAATGTCTGTTTTAAATTGTATGCTAGTTGCTTTCTCTTCCCTTTCTTTCTAACCCCGCTTCAAGATCTTGTTTCCTTCACTTATCCAGCAAGAAGAGCACTGCTTTTTCACATAGCATCTCAGGATTTATTCTATTTACAGTATAACTATTTTGAATTTGAGAAAAAAAATTGACTGGTGGAGGGACTCAGAAGAGAGGCTAGAGGTGATTAGAAAAAGGTGACTGGCTTAAATCAGTCTGTTGGGCTCACCCTTGCAGAAGGAGTATCCCAACCTGAGGAGGAAGTTTTCCTTAAGCAGTGCCTGTTCAAAATGCACATTCAGAGGGAGGAACAGAACTAAATTGTGCATACACAAAATTGAATATGTCTATTGATCTGGCAAGTCTGAATAAATTTTGTTCTTAGCAAAGTCCTTGTGGTCACCAAAGTGAGATAAGACAGTTCTGGTGCCACTTGTCTTACTCCCCCATGTTACCCAAACACAGCACATCCAGATTGGGACAAAGCAAACCTCCTCAAATTTTGATTGCCTCCTACTTCAGTTTAGAAAATGGGCTGAGGAGAAGGAACAGGGTGGAGGTGACATTTAATTTCAAGATCTTCCCACTGCTGCCACTCAGCATTAGTTTGGCCCTTTCAAAGAATACAAACATTTGAGGGGATTGCAGAATGGCACTGGAGTAGGAGGATATATCACACATCTCCTCCCAGAACCAAACTGGAAATAAAACAAAAGAGGGGAGTAGTCACCTGAAATAAATGGAAAGCTACCTGGAAAAGAGACTTTTAAGCAAGGAGGGGCAAAAAAACACCATGAGACCGGTAGGAAGGGTGAGGTTGTTAAAGGGGCCAGTCCTTCACAGAGGTAGTGGCACAGCTGTGGGAGATTCCCCTTGAAAGGAGAGAAGCCAGGACTGCAAACTGAGCTCCCAAGTGCAAAGCTCCAGTGCTAGGGTCAGCAGACCACCTAGAACTCAGTGGTAAAAGCTGTGGGGTTTTTCTCTGATGGGGAGAAACAAGACCCACTGGAAACAAAGCAACTATTTTTTTTTTTCTTAATTCTTAAAGGGGCCAAAGCATAGGTTTTGTGTTCGCAGCCATTCACCTTGGGCCCTAGTGAAGGGAGGGCTGTGGTATGGACTAGAGTCCTGCAAGGAGAGTCAGGAGCAGGAGGCACTGCGGGGAGATGAGGGGGAGTGGTGGTTCCTGGGCCAGGATATTCCTGGATTCTGCAGCAGCCATCTTTCTTGAGAAGAGCAAGCCCTCCCAGGAAAAAGTAATTACTTTACCTTATGGGATATGGCTTGCCCTACCCACTGGAATCCTGCTTGCCCAACTCTGCATCCTTTTTTACCTTTTGTTGTTGTTGTTCTGTTTGTTTGTTTTTTCTTTTCTTCTTTCTTTTCTTTCATCCTGCATCTTAACCTCTGCTGAGGAGACAGCAACATATGCAGACTCAGAGAACATCAGCCATTCCATACACTTTCCCAGGAAACAGATTAGTGCTTTCTGTTTCCAGGAGAGCCACAGAAACACCCTCTTGGTTTCCAACAGACCCAAAATCTGGGCTCTAGAGACCATACCCACTAGCCTACCAGGGGCCCTCCCTTGCCAAGTACAGGGTAAAGTTCCCATACAGACTCAGTCTAGTGGCTCAGGGACAGGGGAACACACACACCATCTTCCCTGAAATCTGAAAGGCACCTGCCTCAGAAGACCCAGGAGTCCCATTCCCCCGATTCTACCAGAAGCCCTTGCAGAAACAGTCCAGTCTGTGACCATTCTAAGACTGACAGCAGGCCAGCAGACAGAGACAGACAGAGGCAGATTCCATGGTAACTTGGAACACTTTCTGATACACCTTAGGTCCCAGGGCTGATAAAACCCAGATTTGCAGAGCAGATTAACCCATCTTGGGAGCAGCCAAGCTGGGAGGAATCAGTCATAAACTTTAGATTGCTTGCAGCTTTAAGTTGGCTGCCTAGGGCTAGACATAGCCAGCACCTGACATTGCCTTACACCAGCCTCAGACAACACAGAGCTGTATCCAAAGGGAGAACCCAGTAGGCAAACACTAAACTCTGTTGAGACAAATTCCACTTTGTTCTTTTTCATTATTTTTTCAAAGTCTTTTTATTATTTTTCCTATTTTTTTCTTTTTCCTTATTTTTGTTGGTCTACTTTTTCATTTCTCTGATTTTACTCTTGCCATTGATTGCCCCGTTGTTCCCTTCTTCTTTCCTTTTGTTATTTTTGTTAGTTTTCTCTTTCTCTGTCCCTTTTTCCTGTTTTCCTCTTCTAATCCATTGTTTGTATTAGTTCTCTTCCCTTTTCTCCTCTCATAATGACTTTCTGTCTTTGGCCTTCCTTTTTTTCCCCTTCTTTTCCCTAATATTCCATTTCTCTCTCCACATTTATTGTTCTTTGATCTTTTGTCATTAATATTGCTGTTGTTGTTAGGGTGGGTTTTGCTTGTTTTAGTTTGTGTATGTGTTATTGTTTTGCTTTGTTCTTGTATACAACAATATACAAGATGTGGTAGTATTGATCCTCTCAGCCAGCCAGCCAGAGGGAATCAATGAACAGGCCAAAAACATTCAGAACTCAAATACAACAGGAGAGTAAACATAACCCCTACAAAAGGGGCATCCAGATCAGGAGATCAAGAAGTCTGCAACCTGGCTGTCATAGGACTCTTATCACATAAGCCCACCATACAAGACAGGGAGTCAATGCATATCTATCTAATACATAGAAAATGAACAAAAAGAGACAGCTGAAATGAGGAGACAAAGAAGCAATCTCCAAACAGAAAAGAAGGAGTCCCCACAAAAAGAGCTAAATGAAATTGAGGCGAGCAAATTATCAGAATAGAATTCCAAGTAAGTGTTATAAGGATGCTCCAAGGACTTAATGAGAATTACATCAGCATGAAAAAGACATAGAAACTATGAATAAGAACCAGTTGTAAACAAAGAATGCAGTATCTGAAAAGAAAAATATACTAGCAGGAATTAACAGCAGGCTAGATGAAGCAGATGATTGAATTGGGGATTTGGAAGATAGGGTAGAAAAAACCCAGTCAGAGCAGCAAAATGAAAAAGATTCAAAAAGAATGATGATAGTCTAAGAGAGCTTTGGGACACCATGAAATGTAACAATGTTCCATCATAGGGACACCAGAATGAGAGGAAAGGGAATAAGGGATAGAAAGTGTGTTTGAAGAAATAATGACAGAAAACTTCCTTAACTTGGTGAGGGAGAGAGTCACACATGTTCAGAAAGCACAGAGAGTCTCAAACAAGATGAACCTAAAGAGGCCCACACCAACACATCATAATTAAAATGGCAATGTTTAAAGGCAAGGAGAGACTCTTAAAGGCAGCAAGAGAGAAACAGTTAGTTACCTATAACAGAGCTCCAAAATGGCTGTCAGCTTTCTCAACAGAAACACTAGAGGCCAGAGGAACTGACATAAAATATTCCAAGTAATGGAAAACAAGGGCCTAACCAAGACTAATCTATCCAACAAGTCTCTCATTTAAAATGGAAGGTGAAAAAAAAAGAGCTCCCCAGACAAAAAAAGAAAAGGCTAAAGGAGTCCATTTCCACCAAACACACATTGCAAGAGACAATAAAGGGGCTGCTTTCAGAAAAAGAAATAGAGGGGGAAATGCAGGTACAAAGGGGGAGAATGGCAATGAACAAGTACCTATCAATAATATCCTTAAATGTAAATGAATTAAATGCATCAATCAAAAGACATAGGGAAGCTAAATGGATAAGGAAACATAACCTGCATATATGCTGTCTACAAGAGACCGACCTCAGAACAAAAGAATTACACAGACTGAAAGTGAAGGGATGGAAAAATATTCCATGCAAATGGAGGTGAAAAGAAAGCTGGGGTAGCAGTACTTCTATCTGACAAAATAGACTTAAAAACAAAGATCATAACAAAGACAAAGAAGTCACTACATAATAATTAAGGATTTAGTCCAACAGTAGGACATAATCCTTGTAAACATAAATACACACAATATAGGAACATCTAAATGTATAAAAAATAATGGAGGTCTTTAAGAAAGAGATCAACAGCAATAGTCACTGTAGGTGATTTTAACACCACATTGTCAACAATGGACAGATCTTCCAGACAAAAAAATCAACAAGGAAATAATGGCATTAAATGACACACTAGATCAGGGATGTCAAACTCATTTTCACCGGGGTCCACAGCAGCCTTGCGGTTGCCTTCAAAGGGCCTAATGTAATTTCAACTCCTTAACAATTAAGGAGTAGTTACATATATACAGTCCTAAAATTATTTCAGCCCTTTGTAGGCAATCATGAGGCTGATGTGGCCCCCAGTGAAAATGAGTTTGACACCCCTGCACTAGATCAAACGAATGTAATTGATATCTATAGGACATTTTATCCCAAAGAAGCAGAACATATATTCTTCTCAGAAGCACATGGATCATTCTTAAGGATAGACCATGTGGTAGAACACAAAATAAGCTTTAACAAATTCAAGACAACTGAAGTTGTATAAAGCATTTTCTTGCTTCACAATGGCTTGAACTAGAAATCAACCTTAAGAAAAAACTCAAAAACATCAAATACATGAAGGTTAAATAGCATTTTATTAAATAACGAATGGGTTAACAATGAGGTCAAGGAAGATATCAAAAAGTTTCTGGAAACAAATGAAAATGAACAGAAAACAGCCCCAAACCTATGGGACACAGTGAAAGAAGTCCAGAGATGAAAGTTCATAGCAATACAGGCCTACCTAAAGAAGACAGAAAAAGCTCAAATGAACAAACTAATTGTAAACCCAATAGAATTAGAAGGAAAGAAGTGAGTAGGAGGAAAGAAAGAATTAATATCAGACCAGAAATAAGTGGCATAAAGACTAAAAAATAATTCACAAGATCAACGAATCCAGGAGCTGGATCTTTGAAAAGAAAAACAACATTGACAAAGCTTTAACCAGGCTCATTAGGAGAAAAAGAGAGAAGACCCAAATAAAATCAGAAGTAAAACAAGAAAAGTAGCAATAGATATCACAGAAATACGAAGTATTGTAAGAAATTACTGTGAACAATTATTTGACAAGATATTGGACAACCTAGGTGAAACTGATAATTTCCTAAAACATACAATATTCCAGAAATGAATCAGATAGAAGCAGAAAATCTGAACATGCCAATAACAAGAAATGAAATTGAAGCATTGACCAAAAACTCCCAGCACAGAAAAGCCTGGGCCCAGAGGGCTTCACAGACAAATTTTACCAATCATTCAAAAAAGAACTAACACCTATCCTTTTGAAACTATTCCAAAAAATTCAAGAAGGAAATTCCCAAACATTTGTTACAAGGCCAATGTTATCCTAATTCCAAAACCAGGTAAAGACACAACAAAGAAATAAAATTACAAGGCAATATCTCTGATGAACATAAATGCTAATATCCTCAGAAAATTATTAGCAAACTGGATCCAACAATATATTAAACAGATCATACACCATGATCAAATGGGGTTTACTCTAGGGATGCAAAGATGGTAGAATATTCACAAATCAATAAATGTAATACATCACATTTACATTTTCATTACATTTATATTTTCATAAACAAAACGAAGGACAAAAATCACATGATCATATCAATGGATGCAGAAAGAGCGTTTGATAAAATTCAGCATCCAGTTATGATAAAAAGTAAGCAAAGTGGAAATAGAGGGAACTTACCTTAACATAATAATGGCCATATATGAAGAACCTACTGCCAACATTGTAATCAATGGGCAAAAACTAAAAGTATTTCCCTTAAGATCAGGGACAAGACAGGGGTGTCCACTTTCTCACTCTTATCAACATAGAACTGGAAGTCCTAGCCATAGTGATCAGACAAGCAGAAGAAGAAAAAAGGCATCCAAATTGGAAAAGAAGAAGTAAAACTCCCATTATTTTCAAATGATATGATATTGTACATAGAAAACCTTATAGGCTCCACCAAAAACTACTCAACCTAATAAATAAATTCAAGAAAGTAGCAGGATGCAAAATCAATACTCAGAAATTGATGGCATTTTTATACATCAGTAGTGAACTGTCAGAAAGAGGAAACTAAGAACACAATCCTATTTATTATTGCAACAAGACAAATAAAGCACCTAGAAATAAATTTAACCAAGGAGGTAAAAAAATAAGTACTCAGAAAACTATAGGACTGAAGAAAGAAACTGAGGAGGATACAAATAAGTGGAAGCATACTGTGTTCATGGATTAGAAGGATTAACATCATTAAAATGTCCATACTACCAAAGCAATCTATAAATACAACAAAATTCCTATTAAGACACTAATAGCATATTTCACATAGCTGGAACAAGTATTCCAGAAATTAATATGGAACAAAAAATACCCCAAATAGTCTCAGCAATCTTGAAAAAGAACAAAGTTGGAGGGATCACAATACCTAATATCAAACTATATTACAAGGTCACAGTAATCAAAACAGTGTGGTACTTGCATGAGAACAGAAATATAGATCAATGGAACAGAATAGAGAGCCCAGAAATAAACCCAGTCTTTATGGCCTATTAATATTTGACAAAGGAGGCAAGAGCATTCAAGGGAGTAAAGACAGTCTTTTCAATAAATGGTGTTGGGACAACTGGACTGGTACATGCAAAACAGGAAACTATACCATCATCTTACACTAGACACCCAAATAAACTAAAAATGGATAAAAGACTTAAATATACCATAAGTTGTGACCATAAAAATCCTAGAGGAAAACATAGCCAGTGAAATTTCAGATATCTGCCCTAGCAATGTTTTTGCTGATAGATCTCTGAAGGCAAGGAAAATAAAGGAAAAATAAAGAAATGGGGCTATAATAAATAACAAAGCTTCTGCACAGCTAAAGAAACTGTCACCAAAATAAAAAGGGAACCAACTATGTGAGAACATATTTGCCAATGATATATCAGACAAGGGTTTAATCTCCAATATATATAAAGAACTTATACAACTCAACACCAGGAAGACAAAAAATCCAATTAAACAATGGGCAAAGGGCCTGAATAAACACTTCTCCAAGGAGGATATAAAGATGGCCCAGAGACATATGAAAAAATGCTCAACATCACTAGCCATCAGAAAAATGCAAATTAAAACCACAATGAGATTTCACTTCAATATGGCTATTGTTAATAAGTCAACAAACAACAAATGCTGACAGGGTTGTGGAGAAAAGGGAACCCTAGTACACTGTTGGTAGGAATGTAGACTGGTGCAGCCACTGTGGAAAACAGTATGAAATTTCCTCAAAAATTAAAAATGGAACACCTTTTGGCCCAGTGATTCAACTGCTGGAAATATACCCTAAGAATCCTGAAACACCAATTCAAAAGAATTTATGCACACCTATGTTTTAGTAGCACCATTACAAAAACAAGATTTGGAAACAGCCTAAGTGCCCATCAGTAAATGAGTGGACAAAAAAAAAAATCTGTGGTACATTTACACAGTGGAATACTACATAACAGAGAAAAAAGGAACTCCTACCATTCACAACAGCATGGAAGAAACTGGAGACTATTAAGCTAAGTGAAATAAGCCCGTCAGTGAAAGACAAATACCATATGATCTCACTTATAAGAGAAATCTAATGAACAAAATAAACTAATTAGCAAAATAGAACCAGAGGCATAGAATCATGGAATGGACTTACAACTATAATAGCATAAACAGTAAAATATTTTAAAAGCAAAATTAAAAAGTAAAAAAGAATACAAATATTTTCTGACCATCTGCTTTACATGAGATACTTTCTTATACATTGTCTCATTTAATTCTCACAATTAGGACTTATAGTAGCTTCTTGTGAAGAGTCATAGTTTATACGGAACACCTAATATTGCAGAAACATTGGTAATGGACAAAATATGCTAATGGGTTGAACCTAGTACCAAGAACAGGAGAGTCAATTTATGATCCCAAGTTCACCACTGCTCTTGAGATATGGACTGAACAATATCATCTGTAGTTCATTTTCTTTTATTTTTAAGTATATTTTATTAATAATGCTATTATAGTTGTCCCATTTTTTTCCTGCCCTTTATCATCCTCCACCCAGTATCCCCATTCCCTCTAGCATCAACCCCTCTTAGTTCATGTCCATGAGTCATACGTATAAGTTGTTTGGCTTCTCCATTTTCTATACTATTCTTAACCTCCCCTTGTCTATTTTGTACCTACCAGTTATGCTTCTTATTCCTTGTACCTTTCCCCCTTTCTCCTCCCTTCCCTCCCCACTGATAGCCCTCCATGTGATCTCCCTTTTCTATGATTCTCTGTTCCCATAGTTTGTTTCCTTTGTTTTTGTTTTTGTTTTTGTTGTTTTTAGATCTAGTTGTGAGTTTGTTGTCATTTTAACTGTTCATAGTTTTGATCTTCTTTTCTTAGATATCCTTTAACATTTCATAAAATAAAGGCTTGGTGATGATTAACTGCTTTAACTTTACCTTATCTGAGAAGCACTTTATCTGCCCTTTCATTCTAAATGACAGCTTTGCTGGATAGAACAATCTTGGATGTAGGTCCTTGCCTTTCATGACTTGGAATACTTCTTTCCAGCCCCTTCTTGCCTATAAGGTTTCTTTTGAGAAATCAGCTGATGGTCTTTGGGAACTCCTTTGTAGATAACTGTCTCCTTTCCTCTTGCTGCTTTTAAGATTCTCTCCTTATCTTTAATCTTGGGTAATTTAATTATAATGTGTCTTTGTGTGTTTCTCTTTGGATCTAACTTTTTTGGGACTCTCTGAGCTTCCTGGACTTTTATGACTATTTCCTTCCCCAGATTGGGGAATTTTCCTTTAAAATGCAGTGTTCCACACTAAGATAAGCAGAGGGGTGGTGTTATTAAGTTCAATGTAACACTTTGTTCTTTAAAGAAAGGTGTTTGAAAATGCATGGCATGATAACTGATGAGTTGCTGAGTAAATAGGAATTTCACACTTGGAAATAGCCAGCGGGGGTGTGGAAGATGGTGCAAAGTGAGCCCATGCTCACTCCATGCAATTCAATGTTCCCAGATGGTGCATTCAATTAGAATATATTTCAGCATCTCTAAATGAAATCCATTGAGAAATGATAACTCACCTTAACAGTGTATACTCCACAAAGTGATGGGGGGGAGCATATCAACACGTTATTCCTAACACATTGTTACTTTTCCATAGCTTATGGCATAGAAACTGTCATAAGGTTCCCAGCCACACACATGGAGAAACAGACTATGTCATTTCCTCTCCTTAGCATCAGTTTCTCCCCCTCCAACAGGGTTTCACAACCTCAACACTATTGACATTTGGGATTAAATCATTTTTCATTGTGGGGCTGCCCTGTGCACTGAAGGCTAGTTAGAGCATCCCTGGATTCTACTCATTAGATGCCCATAGCAACAACCTGCCTACAGGTTGTAACAATCAAAAATATTTCCAGACTTGCCAAAAGTCCTCTGGGAGTAAAATAAGCCCCAGCTGAGAATCACTGCCACAAAAGATGGGTGGTAACTGAACCATGGAATGTTTGAGTTAAAGGGTCTAGAGAGCTGAGCAATCATTTATGTAGTCATCTATTTCATAGATGAAGAAACTGAAGCCTGAGAAATTTGGTGACTTGCTTTAGGTAACACAGAGGTATCCTGGTGACTTGGCTTTAAGTAGCACAGCTAGCATTAGGAACCAGGCCACTGACTACTCTGGTCAACTTTTCTAGTTCTTGGGAACAGTGAAGGAATTATATTCTTACCTACCTGAAAATATTAAGGAAGCATATATGAATTCCCTTTAAAGGGAGCCCATTAAATCTGGAAGACAAAATATTCTAGAACTATAGTCATGCCTAAATTATTATAGACTTAATCCAAGCTCCTCTGGGGTCATACCGATTTAGGCGAAACAATGCTTCATCAATTTCATTCCCCAACATCTTCCCCCTCACACATAATCCCTCCTGTGCTTAGAGAGGTTACATTATTTCCAAGACCTATAATCACAGAGTATCCTGCCAGATCGGATACTTCAAATTCTCTAACACATGCACCCTTAACCACCCTAACACATGATTTGGTGATGAACGAACTCAGTCTCCACTACTATCGTTTCCTTTCTCAGCTCACCTGACTTTCCTTTCTCAGGCCTTAGAGTAATTCATGCCTTCATTCACCAACCTCTCACCTACCTTCAACCAAAAAAGCCTTCGGTGGCTGCTACTGTCAGAAGAGCCAAGCCCTACAAACCAGAAGTAATTGTAAACACTTTAATTGAAAATCTGTTTTTCCTTTAAATGTTCACCATCTTTTTGGCCTTACCTAACCATCAACAAACAGGTAATGTGGAGAGAGAGACAGAAAGAGGAACTAAAGATTTCAAAAATGCTGCTTAGGCTTGAAATTTTCTTTTCACTTTCATGCATCAGGCCATATCCCCTTCTCCTCTGAAACACATCGTTCAGACATCTCCAGGAATCTTCCCTAGGCCTTCAGCCTAGGGTCCTGTGGTATCATGAGAACATATCCATTGCCCTTATCAAAGTCCATTGTTCCATGTTGCAAATAGAAAAATGTGCTCCAGGAACAAATAAGAACAAAGTACTTGTATAGGGTATTCTGCTATAATTGATTCCAGGTTTACAACAATGTAAAAAATTTAATAATGTATGTTATTGTTGTAATACTGCATGGAATTTCAAAATGATCAGTTCTCACAAATAAATGACTTCAACTGTATTGTCAAATAAATAGCATACATTTTTCTTGTAACTTAGCTTATTCTATAGTGAGTGCCAGTGTTAATCACTTCTCAGATACTGTCTGGAAATGCTCTTCACGTATGACATTGACACAGATGCTCTCACACAATAAAAAAGTGAATACCCAGGTTTCCCTTGTTCCCCTTTCACATCTGTCCTGCTGAGGACTAGGTTTCCTGGGCCTCATCCATCTGCACAGGGCATCCCACTGCTCTCTCCATAGCTACTCCCCCCACATGTCTGTGCTGGGGGTCTAGGCAGCTTCTGCAGCAGGGCTGGACTTGGGGGACCCTGAGTCCCACCAGCAGAGAACTTAAAGTAGAATGAGGACCTAGTCAGATAAATGGTAATGAGTGGACATAGCCATGAGGCAGGCTGCTAATCCTATTTGGGGGTTGGGCTACAAAAAACCTTCCTAATGAAAAGGGCATCTAATTTAACTTTAAACATGCGTGACCCAGGCAGAGAGGTGGGAAAGTGTTCAAGGTCTGAGTAATGGAAGCTCTTAAGAAAGCTCAGGGAGGGCAACTAGTTTCTTTGACTCACACTTTCTAACTATCAGCAACAGGTTGCAATGACAATTTGTCCATAGATAATCCTTCAGGACAACATGATTTTAGGACAAAGACAGAGTCCACTGAAGCCCCCACATATCTCTTTATCTGTTCAGTAGTGGTTATAATAAATTGGGAGAATGTATGTTTCATTCCATAATTACAAATAAAATGCCTTCAGAGAGGAAACTTAAGATTTGTAATTTTTGAGCCAGAATACAAATAATGATGTCAGATCTTTTCTAACTTCATAATGGTGATAGTTCTTAAACATTAAAAAATAGTAAATTTTTATTCCCTAAATGCCACATTGTAATGATCAAATTCTTAGGTGTGTTTGTGCAAGTCAAAGATAAAGATAAATTAAGGGAAAAGAGTAAAAACCCTGGTCTAGATGCAAAGCACACTTAAAGCAAGTTTTCCTTTTGATTGTATTTTATTTGTTTATTATAAAAATTTATATAACGTGTTACAGTTTGAAGTAAAACATTTCCAAAATGTGTTCTCAATAATACTTATTGAAATGTTTGCAGTGTACAAAAATAAAAGAATTACCTGAATCTCCTATTTAAAGATCAGGTTCAGGCTGGACTGCTGTGACTCAGTTGGTTGGAGCATTGTCCTGTACACTGAAAAGTTGTGGGTTCGATTCCTGGTCGGGGCACATGCCTAGGTTTGGAGTTCTATCCCCAGTCTGGGTGCATACAGGAGGCAACCAATTGATGTTTCTCTCTCACATTGATATTTGTCTCTCTCCTAAAAGCAATGAAAAATGTCTTTGGGTGAAAATAATAATAATAATAATAATAATAATAATAATAATAATAGCAGGTTCAGATATTTGTGCACGCATTTACACAGCAGCATTTTTCCTCATAACCAAAAGGTAGAAGCAACCCAAGTATCCATGAACAGATGAATGGATAGACAAATGTAGTATATACATACAACAAAACACTGTTCAGTCTTAAAAAGGAAATTCTGACACATGCTCCAACATGTGTGAACCTTGAAAACAATATGCTAAGGAAATAAGCCAGCCACAAAAAGACAAATACTGCATGATTCTAGTGTGTGCAGTCTCTAAGGCATTTGAATTCATAGAGATAGAAAGTAGAATGGTGGTTATTAGGTGCTGAGGGTCAGAGGGACAAAGGATGAGGAGTTAGTGTTTAATGTGGACAGAGCTTCAGTGTGGGAAGATGAAAAAGGTCTGGAGATAGATGGTGGTGATGGGTGCACAACAATGTGAATGTACTTAATGCCTAACTGTACACTTAAAAGGGTAAATTTTATATTAAATTTATTCTATCACAATTTAAAATAGTAATACAAAGGTCAGGGGAGCAGGTTCCTGGGTCCTGCTGTCAGAAAGTCTGATCTCATAGCCATATCTGTTAGGCAGGGTCTCATCAGAAGACAGAATTTATCCCACATGGCTCAAATGAAGGAAGTAAGGTGAGAGACTACTAGATGTGGACATGGCTAAGAGGGCCAACAGGGATGCTGTGGCACCCAGAGAGCAGTGACAGCAGACAGACATTATTGCTGCAAGGCCTGAAGAGGCGGCAGAGGACAGAGAGTGTGTTACTTAAGCCCAGTAAGAACTGAAGTCATGATGAGGCACAGTCTAAGAACTAGGGCTGTCTCTCAGCAGGATGCAGGTGCTGCAGGGATGTGAGGATAAAGCAGGGAAGGAATGGGAAGAAGTAAGCGGACACCTTTTCCCTTCTATTCACTCATCCTCCACTGAGACCTCCCATTCACTGAACCCAATTAGAAGCCAGACAGCAGACCAGGAGCCAGACATACAGTTCTCTGCTCTCTGTCCTGCCAGACATAGCAAGGGTCAACCTGGCAGGACAGAGAGCAGAGAAAAATGGGGAATGGGGCTGGGAGAGGCTAAATGATAACCAGCATAATGGTTTAGGAAGGGGCTCTGGAAACTGTGTTTTAAAAATGCACCTTAAGAAATCCATTTGCAGCCTGCCCATCACTTCCACCCCAAACACATCTTGAAAACAAGGTTTTACGGGAAAGGGCCAGAAAGTGAGAAAGCATTGAGCAGCCATATGTGCTGATGAAGGTGGGGCACTAGACAATGTCACAACCGTGATTCACAGACTGGTATGACTACTCCCTTTCTGTTGACAAACCAAAATGGTATGTGAGGATACCTTCACACACTACAGCACCTCAGCAGGCTCTGCACCATAGTGTGTACCATTCTGGTTTCTGTGGGCAGGCAGGCACCTGAAATAGACTTACCTGACTGAGAAAATGAACGAGTTCATGTTTACCCACCTAAGTGTGATATAGACCACACTAAAACCATAACCATCATCATTCTAAAGATGACATCCACTTTCCAATAAACTCTCAGATTAGATAATAAGCCTGGGTATTTCTAAGAAAGCCAGATGCAACACAAGAAACTTTGTAAATGAGTGTAAATACAAATATCTTGGTAACTGTGGGCAAGTAACAAGTAGTTATATCAAGAAATCATTTAAGTTCCATAGATGTTAAGTGTGAGGCTTCTCTATAGAACAAGCATCAGTTATACAATCACAGGATTCATTCTTATTTATTCATTCATATACCTAACACTTACTGAACCCCTGTAATATGCCAGGAGCTAATCTAGATGCCAGGACTATGGTGCTGAACAAAACAGATGAGACCAGAGCCCTTGTGCAGCTGAAGTAGCTGAAGATGTGCACTACACTCTGGGTTTCACTTCCCCCACATCACAGGTTTCAGAGTTGCCCCTCACAGGACATTAGTGAAGGTGCTGATGTTCACATAAGAGCAGGTGGATGGAGTAAAATTCCAGGCTGTGTCCCATAAACTCTGTCCATTACAAGTTGGTACATCAGTTTCTTTCTTTCCTCCTCCTCCTCCTCTTCCTCCTTCTTTTCTTTGGGGGTTTGTTTTATCCTGACTTATGTAAACTGTTAAACTAGTTGTGTTTTAAAAACCATTGCTCCAATACTCAGTCTCAGTCAAATAGTTCTAGAATACAACCTTAACCCACCCACCCCCAACAAATTCAACAAAGGATCTTTTAAACTGAAGTTAAAAAAAACCCTGGAATTGGTCACTTAATAATTTGTTTTGTGTTCCTATAAGCAAATGGAGAAAATACTAGCACGTAACTACCCAATCACATTTCATTTATCACTGATGCCTCAGCTCTAACTGGAGTCACCAAATCATTTTGGTTTTTATACTCAAGTCCCATGCCCCTGGATATTCCTCAGTCTTTGGAAAGCTCAAACAGTTGTTCATCCTTCACCAAATGCAACAGAACCTAGCAGGTTCTTAATACATATTTTCTGTATTAATGAAAGAATAAATAACCTCATTAAAAATATGCAATACCCACTCTCACACTACACCAATCCAATTTTCTCTAAGACATTTTGTTAGATAAAACCAGAAAAACAAGACTTTCATACAGAAATCCACTTTCACTTACAAGCACTAAACATTAGATGGTTTAAGTTTGAACCTTGAGACATTTAAAACCCACATATAAACTCAGTCAGTATGCAATATGTTGACATCAGGATTCTTAGAGAAAAGTGTCATGATATTGGGATTAGCTGAAGAACATATATGCATGACCCATGGACATGGACAATAGTGAGGGGATTGCCTGAGGGAGGGGAGGGGAACTGGGGGGAGGGGGCAAGGGGAGAAAAAAGTGGGGACAACTATAATAGCATAATCAATAAAGTACAACTAAAACTAGAAAAATGTCATGTGTTTATTCTTTTTATACTGCCTAACTTTCATTCAATTAAGTGTAAGTGAGGTGGGCAAATAGATTTGGGGAAGTAGAGTTTGAAAATCATGTTTAAAAACAATCTTCTGGCTTAAGCTATCGTAAACCTGAGATGAAGGCTTTCTTCAAGGCAGAAGCAATGAAGCCTGCGTGAATGCTGTTGGTCCCACTTCTCCCTTCCCTAAATGGCCAAAGAGAGCCACGTTGCTTATGTAAGTACATATCACCTTTGCATGAACCCCAGACCCCACACAATCTCATTTGTGTTTCATCTGTGAAGGTAGCCCCTGCCTCATGACCTCACACTTAACAAACCAGTGCAGGGCCAGTGACATGCCATCATGCACAGATGTTTCCCAGACCAGCTCATCAGGAGAGGGCAGGCTGCAGGCTCACTTTCTTCCACTCCAAAGCTTTATTAGCCATTATCCTTCATGACTTCAAGGTGAGATCTTGGTATGCAATAAAAACTGCTCGTTTTCCATGGTTTCTCACTTAACAGGCAAATTATTTCCCTTATAAAATACGAATCACAGTCAATGCCGCCTACACAGCTATTTTACTGCACGAGTCACCCCAAAAGGAGAGTGTCTTGTCCATGGAATATGTTTTTTTCTGTATTTTAACACAATTTAAATGAGAAGCAGCCATAAACTTACTGTTTCTTTCTCATTTGTTAAATATTTTTTTATATTTAAGTTGTCTATTATGGAGCACAGTGTTAACTTCGTGTTTTAGCTTTGTTCAGTTATAATCGATAAATAAGATTGTAATATATTTAGCCCTGGCTGGTGTGGCTCAGTGGATTGAGCGCTGGCCTGCAAACCAAAAGGTCATGGGTCCAATTCCTAGTCAGGGCACATGCCTGGGTTGTGGGCCAGGTCCCCAGTAGGGGGTGCACTAGAGGCAACCACACATTGATGTTTCTCTCCCTCTCCTCCCTCCCTCTCTCTCTAAAATAAATAAATAAATAAAATCTTTTTAAAAAGATTGTACTATATTTAAAGTATACAATGTGATGTTTTGATATATGTGTATATTGTGCAAGAATTCCCATCATTGAGTTAATTAACACATCATCACCTCACATATTTACCTTTTCAGTGTGTAAGAGAACATTTAATTTCTACTGTATTAGTAGATTTCAATTATACAGCACAGTATTATCAGCTATAGCTAGCGGCACAGGTGGCAAACATAAGGCCTGTGGGCCAAATCCCACCCTCTACCTTGTTTTATCCCGCCCAGCAACTTGTTTCTACCCAGCAGCAGCACCGAGCAACCTGCCCCTAGTTAAGGAGTAGTTACATTTATACAGTCCTAAAATTACATTTGGCCCTTTGAAGGCAACCACAAGGCTGATGTGGCCCCTGGTGAAGATGAGTTTGACACCTTTGAGCTATAGTCAACATGTTCTATATTAGATTCTCAGACCTTACTCATTTTATAACTGAAAGTTTGTATCCTTTTACCAACTCTTTTCTTATTACCCTTACTCCCTAGCCCAAGGCAGCCACCATTGTATTCTGATTCTACTCTGTTACTATGTTAAAGCATTTTTTTTTTTTTTTTTTAGATTTCACATGTAAGTGGTACCATACATACATTTTCTTTTTTTCCATCTGGCTAACTTCACTTAGCATAATGCCCTCCAGTTTCATCCATGTTAGAAAGGATAGAATTTTCATCTTTCTTAAGACTGAATAATATTTTATTGCATATTTCTTTATTCATTCATTTGTTTAGAGACACGTTGTTTCCATACCTTGGCTTTTGTAAACAATGCTACAATGAACATGGGAATATAGGTAACTTTTTGAAATAGTGATTTTTTTTCCTTGGATATATACCCAGAAGTGGGATTGCTGCATCACACAGTAGCTCCATTTTTCATAATGGCTTCAAAAATTTACATTTTTGCTAATGGTGTATAAGAGTTCCCTTTTCTCTGAATCCTTGTGAGCAATTTTCTTTTTTCTTTTTTAAATATATTTTATTGATTATGCTGTTACAGTTGTCCCATTTCTCCCTCATCATTCCCCTCCATCCTGCATACCCCTCCCACCCACATTCTCCCCCTTTAGCTCATGTCCATGTGTCATAAGTTCTTTAGCTTTTACATTTCCCACACTATTCTTGCCCTCCCCCTGTCTATTTTCTACCTACCGTCTGTGCTACTTGTTCTATGTACCTTGTTCCCCTCTCTCCTCCTCCCACTCCCCTGTTGCTAACCCTCCATGTGATCTCCATTTCTGTGTTTCTGCCCCGTTCTACTTGTTTGCTTAGTTTGCTTTTGTTTTAGGTGTGGTTGTTAATATCTGTGAGTTTGCTGTCTTTTTACTGTCCTATTTTTTATCCTCTTTATCTTAGATAAGACCCTTAAACATTTCATAAAATAAGAGCTTGATGATGATGAACTCCTTCAACTTGACCTTATCTGAGAAGCACTTTATCTTCCCTTCCATTCAAAATGACAGCTTCCCTGGATAGAGCAATCTTGGATGTAGGTCCTTGACTTTCATGACTTGGAATACTTCTTTCCTGCCCCTTCTTACAGAGACCTGTAAGGTCTCTTTTGAGAAATCAGCTGACAGTCTGATGGGAACTCCTTTGTAGGTGACTGTGCCATTATCCCTTACTGCTTCTAGAATTCTCTCCTTCATTTTAATCTTGGCTAATGTAATTATGATGTGCCTTGGTGTGTTCCTCCTTGGGTCCAACTTCTTTGGGACTCTCTGAGCTTCCTGGACTCCTTTGCCAGATTGGGGAAGTTCTCCTTTATTATTTGTTCAAATAACTTTTCCACTTGCTCTTCTTCTTCCCCTTCTGGTACCCCTATAATTCAGGTGTTGGGATGTTTAAAGATGTCCTGGAGGTTCCTAAGCCTCTCCTCATTTTTTTTTTAATTCTTGTTTCTTCCTTGTTTTCTGTTTGGTTGTTTCTTTCTTCCTTCTGGTCCACTCCATTGATTTGAGTCACCAGTTTTCCTCCCATTTCTATTGGTTCCCTGTGCATTTTCCTTCATTTCATTTATTGTAGCCTTCATTTGTTCATCTAATTTGTGAGCAAAATCAACCAATTCTGTGAGCATCCTGATCACCAGGGCTTTGAAATGTGCATGTGATAGGTTGGCTATCTCTTGCTCGCTTAGCTGAATTGGCTCTGGGGCTTTGATTTGTTCTCCCATTTGAGCCATCTTGGGTTTTTTATTTTATATTTATTTTTTGGTCTGGTTGCAGCTGCTCCGTAGTGAGGGGCAGAGCCTTAGGTGTTCCCCAGGGTGGGATAGCCCAGTCGCTGGGTAGTAACGCTATATGTGGGGGCAGGGTCCAAGAGGGAACAATGGGGCTTGCTCCGCTCTCTCTCAGATTCCAGTCCCTTCCACTGCTTCCCTTTCGCCTGGATTATCTGCACCTGAATGTGGGTCCCCCTGGTCAGCCAGCTACCTTGCGCAGTCTCACCGGGTCTGCCTGTTGCCACCCTGTGCCCAGGGTCCACTAGCTGCCACCTGTGTACCTGGGGTCTGCTAGCCACTGCCTGCATGCCTGGGATCTGCCAGCCCCTGCTGCCTGCATGCCCGGGGACACCAACCTCCACTTTTTCCTGCCTCGACTCTGCCCCTTTTACCAGTCTAGATGAATGGTTGTTGGACTTCCGTACAGTTCAATTTTCTATCAGTTTTGTTGTTTTCTTGTTTCTAAATCTTTGTTGTCCTTAATTTTGGTTGTGCGAGGAGGCACAGTGTGTCCACCTATGCCTCCATCTTGCCAGAAGTCCTTTTTTCTTCTTTTGATAACAGTCATTTTAATGGGTGTCAATTGATATCTCATTGTGGTTTTGATTTGCATTTTCTCGTATTTGTTTGGCCATTGGTATGTCTTTGGAAAAATGTCTATTCAGGTTCTTTGCCCATTTTAAATTAAATTATTATTATTATTAGCCATTGAGTTGCATGAGTTCCTTGTATAGTTTAGATAGTAACCTTTTTTATCAGATATGTGGTTTGCAAATATTTTCTCTTATTCTGTAGTTTACTTTTTCATTTTCTTGATAGTTCTCTTTGCTGTGCCAAAATTTTTTAGTTTAATGTAGTCACATATGTTTATTTTTGCCTTTGAGCTTTTGCTTTTGATGTCAATTCCGAAGATCATTGCCATGAGCAATGTCAAAGAGCTTATCCCTTATGTTTTCTTCTAGGAGTTTTATGGTCTTAGCTTCAAGTCTAATTCATAAGTTGATTTTTGTGTATAGTATGAGATAGGGATTCAGTTTCATTCTTTTGAATAAAGATACTCAATTATCCCAACACTATTTATTGAATAAAGTGTTCTTTCCTCATTGTATATTCTTGGCTCCTTTGTCAAAAAATTATTTGACCATATATGAACAATTTTATTTTCGGCTTTCTATTTTGTTCCATTGTTCTGTCTGTTCTTATGCCATTTTTCTTTTCTTTCTTCTTTCTTTCTTTCTTTCCATTTTCCTTCCTTCCTTTACCTTTTTCTTCCTCCTCTTCTCTCTCTTTCCTTCTGTGCCTGATCTCAAACACATTTGACTGCAGAAACTATATCATAAATGCCAATTAATAGTCTGTAGGAATAATGTTCTTTAGTAAACAGTTTAGGAAATAATATCCTGAACATTAAATGAAGATTGATAGTCGTGGCTTAGTGGATTGATCTGAAAGGTAAACTGGTTTGACTCCCAGTCAGGGCAGGTGCGTGGGTGGCTGCCAGATTCCCATTTGTGGGGTGGTGTGTGAGAGACAACTGGTCTCTCTGTGTTTCTCTCTCTGTCTTTCCCCCTCCTGTCCCCTCTCTCTAAAACAAACAAACAAATAAATAAATAAACACTGCTCCTGTATTTCAAACAGCATTTTAAAAGAAGATTGATTTTTTAAAAATCTATTGTGTCCTCACTTCAACATAATCTCCCAAACCTAGCTTATAAACTAAAATGTTCTTGCCTTTACTTCTATAATAGAGTGCTGCATAGTGGAAATTCATCAATTCCAGGCCCAGTTTGCCCACTAAATCACTGCTTAACCTCTTCCTGTCTACAATGGGAGTTTGGGACAAGGTATTTGTAATGCCCCTTTGGTTCTCATCATTTTCTGTATTAATTGACACACACACAGTGTAAACCACATAGGTTTGCTTGGGAGTAAATTATGTCCCCCCAAATCATGTTGTAACCATATCTGGAGATCAGGTTTTTAAAGAGATGAGTAAGTTAAAATGAGGTCATGAGGCTGGGCCCTAATCCAATATGATTGGTGTCCTTATGTGAGGAGGGAGAGACACCAGTGATGCATGTGCACAAATGACAGACCATGCAAGGACACAGTGCAGGGACATCATCTGCAAGTCAAGCAGAAAGGCCTGAAGCAAGCAAAAACCTTGCTGACACCTTGATCTCAGACTTCTGACTTCTAGAACTGTGTGTTTCTGTTGTGTTATGACAGCCCAGTTTAGGACTTTCATTTGTATCCTACCTAACAACTTCTACTCATACCCACTGATCAGTACCACAAAACTCTTTTTCAAGAGAGAGGCTGAAAAATAAATTTTTACTTACACAGTTTGCTGATCATCCCTTCAACAAAGTGGAAAAGGAGAGGGAAGGGGAGAATGGAGTTGGAGTAAGCAGTACAAATATATAGGGCTAAGAGAAATGCATCCATCTGTGATCCTCTACTGAATTTTTTTAGAGGATGTGGGATATGAACTGGATTCAGATGCAAGCATGGAGTGAAGAGAAGTCTGTGTAGAGGGGTCATGATAGCAACAACAGAAAACTAGAGACCACAAGTCATGTAAGAACCAGTGAGGCTAGGGCTTAGGGTATATGGTCAGGTGAGGAAAGGTACTAGAAGATCAGTTAGAACATTTAGGTTGAAGGTTAGTTGGGAAGTATATATGTAGTTTGATCAGGCTGACATAACAAATACTGAGTGGCTTAAACAACAGAAATATATTTTCTCATAGTTATGGAAGCCAGATGTTTGAAATTGAGGTGTCAGCAGGGCTGGTTTCTTCTGAGGCCTCGCTCCTTGGCTTGTAGACATCATCTTCTCTCTGTGTTTTCATATGGTCTTCCCTCTGTGCAAGTCTGTGTCTTAACCTCCTCTTCTTGTTGGAGCATCTGTCATATTGGATTAGAGCCCACCCTCATAACACCACTTTGACTTAATCACCTCTTTCAAGGCTCTTTTTCTAAAGACAGTCACATTTTGAAATATTGGGGCTTAAGTTTTCAACATTTTGATGGAACACAACTTATCCCATAGCAGAGAGGATCTTAAAAGCTAAGCTAGGGAGTTTGTGCTTTATTCTATATGTAATGGAGAGACAGCATAGATTTTGAGCAAAGATAACATTGCAGTTTTTATTTTTCAGCAAGCTAGCCCTCATTTGGTATTGCGTGGGATGCACTGACGGCAAGGAAACACAAGGGTAACTATTGTTCTTTTTCAAGATTTTATTTATTTATTTTTAGATAGAGGGGAAAGGAGAGAGAAAGAGAAACATCAATGTGTGGTTGCCTCTCACATGCCCCTCTACTAGGGACCTGGCTTGCAACCCAGGCATGTGCCCTGACTGGGAATTGAACTGGCAACCCCTTGGTTCAAAGTGGGCACTCAGTCCACTGGGCCACAACTGCCAAGGTGAAAGGTAACTACTGTTTCAGTGTAGGCAAGAGGTAATAATAATCTGAGTCAGAACAGTAGTGATAGAAGTATAAACAGAAGGAAATGGAGGAGGGAATAAATTCAAGAGACACTCTGAAGGTAGAATATCCAGAATTTGGTGAATAATTAGATGTTGGAGTCCTTGTTAAGGACATAGTTCAGTGCTTGACCAGAGAGAAACACTTCAGTTCCCTTAACAGAGAGGGAAGTGAAAAGAATGGACACATGGAACAGGTTGACAGCTGTCAGAGGGGAGGAGAGTTGGGGAGTGTGGGGGTGCCTGATGCAGACATGGGCCCACAGTGTCCACATCATTATGGATGAAATGAGACATTCACATGGACTACCAAGTCCTGTGGAGGAAAAGGGACAGCATGGCTTTTCTTTCAAGGGGAGCAAAAGCCATGGCCCCTGCCATAACTGCCCTTTATTAGGTTTCCCAGCACATTACATGATGGTCCTCATTTACTATGCATAGGTTCACTTTAGGTGGTTACCTTTCACAGACAACAAAGGAGATGATGCCACCAATCACATCACAGAAGAAGGATATTTGCAAATGAAAAGGGAAAAGTGGTTGGACCGGTTGCATTGGTCCTCACAAGGTTTAGCATGGATTTTAGTAAGTTACAGTAAGCACTTGCTGTCTCAATTCAGGGAGAGGGAGTTTTCAGCAAAAGCAATACTCAAAGTGGCCTAGGCACATTGAAGGCCTGATTCCCCACAGGAGAACCCATCCATGGGTGTGGGTCTTGTGCATCTCTGAGTGGGAGCTGGGCCCATGCCACACAGAATGGTCTCCAATAGTGCCAACTGAAAGAAGGTGAAGGGATTAGGCAAAAAACTATATATATATATATATATATATATATATATATATATATATATATATATAAATAACACAGACAACAGTGTGGTGCCAGCCAGAGGGAAGGGGGAGGGGTGGGGGAGTAGGTGGAAGTGGGCATAAGTGAAGGGGAAATAGGGATGGAAAGACTCTTTGGGGCAATGGGTGCACAATGCAGCAGGTGTTTTGTTGAGTTGTACATTTGAAACCTGTATGGTTTTGTGGATCAATATCACCCCAATAAATTCAATATAATAAAAATTTAAAAAGGAGCATAAGAGAACAAGAGTGAGAGGAGCAGAGACAATCACATGTAATTGAAGATGGCTGCCACACCCTCATTTGCCTTCACCCCTAGGAGGAAAAGAAATGTACTACTCAAAAGCACAGGGCAACCCAGACACAACAGCAAAAGACCGTTAAGGAGGAGACTTCACAGCACGAAGGTCTGCTTTGATTTTATTTCAGGTGCCTCTTTCTTTATCTCACACAAACTGATGTTGTTCAAACCAAAGCCAGAGGGAGTGACCCCTCCTTTTTTCATTTCACAGTCTGACTTGCTGGCTAAGATCTGAATTTGCAAGTTCACCTCTTTACAAGCTGTGGATCTTTTGCAGTAAAATGATACTCACTGTCCCCTGAATTTTGGGTTGTTGTCAACAACTTGGCTCCCAGGACCCCTTGCTAGCAGCTCCATGTTTTAATATGCTTTAATTTTGATTTCTTGTAATGTTTGTGTAGCTTGGGATCATTGATTTTCCCTTTTTATTCAGGTTTGGGTTGGGCATGTGTGTGTGGAGACAGACCTACCCTTTTTAGCCAGAATGAGAAAATCTAAGTCTCTCAAGCTCAGATTTGATGCTAAATTAATTCACTATTTTTGTTGTTTTTAATGGACAATATGATTCTGGAAACAAAATTATTACATTCTCAATCTCTGCACTTTCCAATAGAGTAGCAATTAGCTTCATGTGGTAATTTAAATTTAAATTTAAATTAATTCAAATTAAATAAAATTAAAATTCAGCTCCTCAGTCACACTAGCAACATTTCAAGTACTCAGTAGCCACATGTAGGTAGCAGCTCCCATGTTGAACAAGCACACATACATAGTCTTGCCAGTGGAAATTGTGTCCTTTCACAGAGTTGCAAGGAAAGCATTCCAAGGATCCAGGTACCGGAGATTGTGGCATGGTAAGATTTATTTTGTGTGGACATAGAAGGATGTCCTCAGCTTCTCAATGTCTCATCTCCATCAGCCTTACTGTTGAAAAAGTCCAGCCCTGTCTTCATCAAGCCCAGAATAAAGACCAGTGTCCAGAGATTCTGGGCCATATTAAAGCTTACTCCTTTGGAACCCATGTGGTCTGTCACAGGCTCCAGGTGGCTGCTAGACGGGCACCTCTGGCCGCTGGGAAATGCGTGAGTACATGGGTGACCACATGTTACCCAGAGAAAGCTTCTTTGTTCGGACAATTATATAATCTCAGGATTGGGAAAGGTCAGGTGCTTATTCAAACTAACCGAACAACTTCCCAGCTTTCAGGGCTTCTGATGGGTCCGCCCCTATCCAATGTATTTCCTAGATCTTCTAGCGTTTGTGTCTCTTACCCAATTTGATCCTTTTCCCAGGCTGGACTGACAGGCCTTTATGGCCCCATCTTGGCTCCTACTATGCATATGCTTGCCTCCCTCTTAATTGTTCTAACCCTTCCCTCAGTAATTTGTAGGAAACAGACCCGCAGTCCCCTGAGGAGTGTGTGAAGTTGTAACTTCCTAGTGTTGGATTCAGCTCCCCAGCCTGTTGGCTGAACAATGTTCAATTCCCTTTGCTTCCTTCCCTCATTAGTGTTTAGCTGCCTATGCTAACAACAGAACATTTCCAATTTTGCAGAAAGTTCTACTGAATTAATTCTAAATAATCATTGTTTCAATATTCCATTTCTTATCCTTGATTTTAAAACGTAATTTCTTCTTTGCTCTGTGGTCTTCCTGCCACATGCATGGATTTGGTCTAATTACAAAAGATCACTGCTTACTGGATATGTTTCATTTGTATTATTGTCTTAATTACAGTTATCATGTTGATTCACAATAATAATATACCTGCTGGGTTTTTGACTGATTTCTTCATTTCACAGATATAATTTGCTTGTGTGATGAACACGAGCTTATTTGTGTGATTAATAAAGCTTCTCTCTAAGTTTTATTTTGCTTTCCAACTGCTTTCCTGTTCTTGGCATTCGTTTATTCATTCTTTATTCATTCACTATATACTTTCTGAAGGCTATGTTCCCCATGCTTAGAGAGAGCGATGTGCGAAGTATAGACAATATAACATTATGATTAAAATCTGAGACTCTGGTGTCCTCTGTCTAGTTTTGTCACTTTCTAGCTCTGTCCCTAATTTTCTCACCTGTAAAATAAGGATAATAAACATATAGACCTTGTGGCATTATGAAAACTAAATCAGCTAAAACATGTACAGTTCTTAACATAGAGGCTCTCATATACTATATAGCAAAAAAATAATTTTAATAATTGACCCATTTACTTTCATTATTGCTATTAAGGGATAATATTTCAAGGCCAAAATATGAAAAAAATCCTGTCTGATCTTATTTTTAAGTGTTTTCTTTTCTTTTCTGGCCAATCATTCTACAAAGGAAATGAGAGGCAGGTCTGGGATTGTGGTTAATGTGAATACGTAGTTTCTTGCTAGAACAATCATTCTGACTGTTCCTGCAGCATGGCGAAATTTCCTGTTCTTTGTTTCACTGCTTTTTCTCCATAGATAAAAACTATGAGTAAGCTGAATAATAGCAAGCAAGAAAACAAGAAATTAGCTTCTGAAAATGTTTGCTCTTCTTTTACAAAAGAATGGAGCCACTCTAGAACACTACCTAGGACAAAGTTAACAGTGTTTCCCTTGCCTGCCTCTGTCTCATTCCCTCCTTTTTAAAATGGCTTCATTGGAACAAGAATAAAATTGATGATGGAAAAAAAAAAACACTTTTATTATCTGAAAACACCTTGAATTTAGTAGAGATTCTTTCAAAGAAATTGAAACACTTAAAGAACTAGTTTATTTCTAAAGCATGTACTCGTGTGTGGCAAGAAGTCACAGTTAATGGAGTGGACTCACATTTAAGATACTTTTTGGTGCTTGAAGGTTATTTTCACTTCTGTATTTGTTCCTGGTTTTACCTCCTGCAGTCTGACTTCCATGCCCATCTTGATCAAGTTACTCTTTGCACCTTCCCAGGAATATCACAATTTGACCTCCCTGCTTCCTTTGGCATTGCTAACTGCCTCACTTCTTTTTGAAAATGTGTCTCCAGTATTCACAGCTTTGTTTCTCCTCCTGGCCTTTATAACTCTCTAGATTGGATTACATTAGGGATGCTGTCCTATTAAAATTTAATAGTATCTGAGATAAAGACTTTGCCATTATGCTATTCACATTTTTGTATTCTGTGGAGATAAGAAACTTACATACAGTGTTAAATTACACAATGAAGACAATATGAAATCGACAAATTGCAACAATGAACTAATTGCAAAATCTTCATTTTGGTGCTTCCAAAGCAACATCGGGGAAAAAGAGAAGTGGGTTAAGAGCTATGTAAGATAGTTGTAAGTTTAATAAAGAAAATAATGGAAGTGAAGTTGGGGTATGTTTAGAAAACTTTGGGATATAGAACAGGGGAGTCTAACTTTTCTCATTGATTAAAGAGATAATGATTCATCAAACTCTTTAGAGCATCTAGTGGAGTGTGTGACTGGCATACACTATGTCCTCATTCGGGCAGTCACCTTTCTTTTCTTGTCCAAACCAAAGCGAGAGGTTTGTGAATACTCTTTGGGATGTGTACTTTAAGTCTGCCATGGACATTACAAGCTCTCAGAGGGGGGGAGATGAAAAGCTGTGCCACTTAATGTGTGGAGTGTGCCTCTACCCTCATGTCTCCGAGGGCTGTCAAAGGACTCTCTGATTTAGGCCCTGGCTAGTGTGGCTCAATGGATTGAGCACAGATCTGTGAAGCAGAGGGTCACTGGTTCTATTCCCAGTCAGGGCACATGCCTGGGTTTCAAGCCAAGTCCTCAGTATGGGACACATGAGAGGCAACCATAAACTGCTGTTTCTCTCCCTCTCTTTCTCCTTTCTCTCTAAAAATAAATAAATAGAATCTTTAAAAAAATAAATAAATAAAATCTTAAAAAAAAAAAAAAAAAAAAAAAGAACTCTCTGATTTAGTGCCTCCCCAGAAAGGAAAAGACTGCTGTCCCCTTCCTGAGGGGATCAGCCTGGAGTTGTGCTACAATTCAGCTGTAATATTGAGGTTGAAATGGGTTGGCTTTTGGGTTGTCTTCCACTTCTAATATATCCTGATCTTTTCAGTAAGTGTAGACCATAACTTCCATGAGAGCAGAGGCAGCAATTACATTTTACACCCCTAAATCCCATATCTAGCACCTGGTACATAGTAAGCACTCCAACAATGGTGTGGTGACTTGAATTGAAGGTTATTTTTCTCACAAATGTTTGCATTATCTGTGGTTAAGTGCTGCCCTCTCTGAGCTTCTCTCCAGTGCCATTTCTCTCTGATACCTCATTCACTCCCATGGTTTCAACCCTCACTTCTCTTCAGCAAAATTGCCTACAAATTTGATGTGTCTGGCCAGAAATTGAAATAAAATGGCTTAGCTCAACCTTCTTGTCTTACCCTCCAGACCATCCTTCCCTCCGTTTTTCTTTTTCAGTGCTGGCACAACCATTCTCTCAGTCGCCCAGCTTCTCAATGACAATGCGTAAGCAGACACTCAGGCTTATGAATGAGAGATGTATAGCGTAGCTTGTGATCTAAATAAGACCAACCAGAGCTGGTCAGTGAGGCTAGTGAAGACCCAAGGATGGTATATGAGCCATCACAGGTGAAAGAGAAGCTAATTGCATCAAACATGAATTTCTATGTCCACTTACTAAATTAATTCATGATCATCATTTTCTCCCCATTGATAAGAAAGATATTAGACAACAAAATGCAAGCTAGTTCTATCAGGTGTGGGTTTTTAGCCCAATCATTAAGACATTCTTAAATCTCAATTTAGCCCTTGTCATTAAAGAGCTTAGCATGGTGTCTAAATATAGTAAATGCTTACTAAATATGTATCGAGTAAATGATGATAAATCTGTTTTCAGGGAGAATAAACAATGTTAGAAGTCATCTAGTCCCACTTCTCTTCTGGTATAGAACTATTGCTATTGGGAACTTAAATAAGACTAGTCTGAACTGAGATGATCTCTAAGAATAAAAGAAACATTGCAGTTTAAAATAGAATACAAACATTTCATTAGTAATTTTAATTTTGAATATTGATTACATGTGGAAATGATACTATTTTGGATATATTAAATTAAATCTCATAATTGTAAAATTAGCTTCACCTATTCTCTTGAATTTTTTTAATGATACTGCTAGAAATTTTGAAATGATATACACAGTTTACTTTACATTTCTGTTGGGCATGGCTATTACGGACTCTTCTGTATTAGTCAGGGTTCTCCAGAGAGAGAGAGAGTTATTATAAGGAATAGTTTCATGTGATTATGGAGGCTGAGAATTCCCAAGATCTATAATCGGTCAGCTGGAGACCTAGGAGAGCCAATGGTTAGTTCCAATTTGAGCCCAAATGCCTGAGGCCTAGGAGAGTAATGGTGTAAGTTCCAGCTGAAGGTCAGAGAAGACCGATATTTTTTTAAATATATTTTATTGATCATGCTATTATAGTTGTCCTATTCCCCCCTTCACTCCCCTCCACCCTGCACACCCTTTCCCACCCACATTCCCCCTCTTTAGTTCATGCCCATGTGTCATAAGTTCTTTAGCTTCTACATTTCCCACACTATTCTTGCCTTCCCCCTGTCTATTTTCTACCTACCATCTAAGCTACTTATTCTCTGTACCTTTTTCCCTCTCTGCTCCTCCCACTCCCCTGTTGATAACCCTCCATGTATTCTCTATTTCTGTGTTTCTGTTCCTGTTCTACTTGTTTGCTTAGTTTGTTTTTTTTCTTTTAGGTTTGGTTGTTAATAATTGTGAGTTTGCTGTCATTTTACTCTACATGTTTTTAATCTTCTTTTTCTTAGATAAGTCCCTTGAACATTTCATATAATAAGGGCTTGGTGATGATGAATTCATTTAATTTGACCTTACCTGAGAAGCACTTTATCTGCCTTTCCATTCTAAATGAAAGCTTTGATGGATAGCATCATCTCGGATGTAGGTCCTTGCCTTTCATGACTTGGAATACTTCTTTCCAGACCCTTCTTGCCTGTAAGGTCTCTTTTGAGAAATCAGCTGACAGTCTTACTGGCACTCCTTTGTAGGTAAGTGCCCCCTTATCTCTTGCTGCTTTTAGCATCTCTCCTTATCTTTCATCTTGGATAATCTAATTATGATGTGCCTTAGTGTATTCCTCCTTCGGTCCAACTTCTTTGGGACTCTCTGAGCTTCCTGGACTTCCTGGAAGTCTATTTCCTTAGCCAGAATAGGGAAGTTCTCCTTTATTATTTGTTCAAATAACTTTTCCACTTGTTGCTCTTCCTCTTCTCCACTTGTTGCTCTTCCTCTTCTCCTTCTGGTACCCCTATCATTTGGATGGTGTGATGTTTAAAGATGCCCTGGAGGTTCTTGAGCCTCTCCTCATTTTTTTGAATTCCTGTTTCTTCCTTCTTTTCTGATTGGATGCTTCTTTCTTCCTTTTGGTACATTCCATTGATTTGAGTCCCAGTTTCCTTCCTATCACTATTGGTTCCCTGTACATTTTCCTTTATTTCACTTAGTATAGCCTTCATTTTTTCATCTGATCTGTGACCAAATTCAACCAATTCTGTTAGCATCCTGATTACCGGTGTTTTGAACTGTGCATCTGATAGGTTGGCTCTCTCTTTGTCATTTAGTTGTATTTTTTCTAGAACTTTGATCTGTTCTTTCATTTGGGCCATATTTTTGTCTTGTCATGACTGTTACTTAGTGAAGGGTGGAGCCTTAGGTGTTCACCTGGGCGGGGCAACCCAGTCGCTGTATTGTGATGCTGTATGTGGGGCGGGGGCTCCAGAGGGAACAATGGCACTTGCTCCACTCTCTGCCAGATTTCCATCACTTCCCCCACTTCCTGCAAGCAAATTGGGCCCTTCTGGTGCTGATTCCAGTGTGGGTGGGTTTGTGTACATTCTAGGACCCTGTGGGTCTCTCTAACAAACTCTCCTGTGAGGCTGGGAGTTTCTCCCCGCACCTCAACCCCTACAGGTGTTTTCAATTGGTGTTTTGAGGCTTTATTTCCCCACAATAGGACCCTGGATTGTGTGTCTGTCTCGCTCTCCTGTTTCACCCAGTTTATCTGCACACAAATATGCCACACCCCTCTACAATCTGCCACCTTGCTGGGTCTGCTAGCTGCTGCTTTGTGTGCCCAGGGTCTGCCAACTGCCCTGCCATGAGCCTTCTCTGTCTTGGCTCCCCGACTCCACCCCTCTTACTGGTTTGGATGGAATATGTCTACTTTAACTCCTTGGTTGTCGGACTTCCATACAGTTCAATTTTTCTGTCAGTACTGGTTGTTTTTTTGTTTTTTAATTGTTGTTGTCCTTATTTTGGTTGTGCAAGGAGGCACAGTGTATCTACCTATGCCTCCATCTTGGCCGGAAGTCTGAAAACTGATATTTGAAGGCAGTCAGGCAAAAAGAATTCTCTCTTACTCAAGGGAGGCCTGCCTTTTTGTTTTATTCATATCTTCAACTGATTGTTGGATGAAGGCCACCCAAATTGGGGAGGGTAATCTGATTTACTCAGTCTACTAATTCACTTGTTGGTCTTATCCAGCAACACTCTCACAGACATACCCAAAATAATGTTTAACCATATATCTGGGCACCTCATTGCCTAGTCCAGTAGACACATAAAATTAACCATCACACCTTTTGTAGGTAACATTTAGCCCTTCCCACATTTTGGTAATAAATAGGAGTTCTTTGTCCTATGGGGTACACATTCCATATAGGGTAACTGCCTATTTAAAAATATATTAGTCTTAAATTAGTTTTCTCTATCATTTCCATTCATCATTCTTAGGCAAGACCCCCAGCAAGTAAGTTGGTTAAATGAAGCAGTTGGAATAGATGATCCTGAAGCCCTCTCCTTATCTAAGCATCTTTGAAGTCTCAATTCCATCCTTGCTCTTCCTTCCACATCAGGCCATCTGAATGCCTGCAGGCAGCCCTCAGATCTTCCCTTGGTCTCTTTTCCAGCTTTTTGTATCTCCTTGGCACCTCTGAGAGTTTTGCAAAGCATTCCTTTCAGAGCTGTTCAAAAAGTATCTAGCTGGGGCCAGTGTGAGGTGCAAGCAGCTCACAAGGCTCCTGGGGAGGGCAGATGCTACCTCCTGCCTCCAGACATCTCTTCTCTGCCTTCTGTACTCAGAGAGGAAGGCCAGAGGAGTCCTTCATAAGGGGCTTCTGGGAGTTTGACTCCCACTTCATTGTAGAGGAACTGCAATATCAGTCAAAGAAAGGGATGCACCCATGGCTTCGAAGAGGGGAAATAAGCACCTGTTACAACACAGGGAGAGAACCAGATCTGGGATTTACTGCTGAGCCCAGATCACAGAAGCCAAAAGAGCACCAATATTTCCCTTGGAGAAGAGTTCCCAGCAGCTTTACCACCTTCTCCCTACAGAGTGACTCCCTCTTATCATTTGCTATTGACTGTTCATGCTATTCTATTCTGCCTGAGCTTTCTTCCAAATTAGGATGTGAAATAACTCTCTTTCCTAGAACCATGATGTCTTAAGACTTCAGAAAGAAATTAGCTTTTATTTTGGTCATCAGTGTCCCCTGAACTAGTCATCTGTTAGTTAGCAGTCCCTTTGATGGCCCCTTCAGAGGATATTTCCCATCTAAAATGGCTTATTCAACTCCATTTAGATGTGTGCAGAGCTTTTCAGTTTGCAAAGTATCTTACTGTTTATTTAACACAATATATTTCTATTAAACAACTACATAGTGTTTGTAGCAATGTGACTACAACTTGAAGAGGACACAGTTCCTACTCTCACTTCACAGTAATCCTGGAAAGTATATAGGGTGTATTTGGATTACCCCTCAGGAATGAATGATGAGCAAACTGAAACTTGCTCAGACTATAAGAGTGCTAGTGCAAGAGCACACAGCTTGTGGCAGGGGTACTGGGACTTGAATCCAAGGTTGCACTCTCTTCCTATACCAAGCTACCTCCTTTATGCTTTGATTAAATCAAGCAGTGTTCAAGCAACTTGTTGACTGTAATAAATATCCCAAAATATCTACACTGGACAAAAAATCATTATGCATATTCAGCAATTCAAATACTGTGAACTTTGTTTTTCTAATGTAGTTCACTGCCCCGAATCTGAAAAGGGAGGATCAGATAACATTTATACTTCACATCTAGACAATCAAGAGTTAACAACATTAATCTCCAGATTGCAATAAATATCATACCAAGCTATTTGTATGTGGTTACTAGCTATATGCCTAGCAAATTTTTGAGCAAGCCAATGTTATTACTGACATTTAGATTTGAACTATGAACCTTGATCAAATTAAAAAGCGATACTTTGCTGAATTCTGAAATGATAGCAAAAACTGAATACTACACCAGGATCAGAAATAATGCTAAATTCCATGGAACTACCAACGAACCATTTCATACATGAATTAAGTTAGAAAATACTGGATTTGAAAATCAAAATAATGTCCAGAACTGAATGTCAATCATTTAAAGATTTTATAAAATTTAGCCTCATAATTGACCAGGCATTCAACAAAAGAGGGATGGGCACATTCTAATATGCTAGTAAGTACTGGCCAACATTGCAGCCAAGTTCACCAAAGCCAACACACTTGACATTGTTATTTATAAAATAATATGGATTTAAAAAATAAAACCACAAAGCACTAATTTTTCAATGGGAGCCATTTTATAAAGAATAGCTGCAGAAGCAAATTTCACGTTTCACTCTGTTGCAATCCTCAGAAACTGAGAGTACTGCTCTGCTACTTCTATTTTTGTAATGTCACACGCCCACGGAGAGTTCACAGGCAAGCTAGTTAGAGGAAAGATTAGTTCTCCCTTTTGTACCACTACCCTTGAGAGACAGGAATTCTAATTGCTGGTAAAGCTAATAAACATAGTAACCAGAGAAAAAGAACCAGCGGCAATCAATCAATCAATTGATCAATCAGATTACTGAATTTATTTTCACTTATGTCAGAAATTGAACTGTTTGAACTGTTTGTTGAGGACATGGGAGGAGTGGGGGAGGCAGAGTCAGGAACTGGAACAAGAAACAGGTGAAATTCTATTTGGGAGGCAATACTGGGTGTGACCAGAGACGTTACCTGCTGTATTAGTTGGCAAAATCTTTCTGCTCATTTCCTTTCTTCCACTTCAAACAGGCTCTGTCACCACCACTCCACTAAAACTACTTTTGCCAAGATCCCAACTTGCAAAGTCAAGTTTTCTGATTAGGAGAAGTGGCTGACCCTGCAGTGTGCATGTAGATTTGATTCATTATCACTCAGGAGCACAGTGTGGCCCATCCTCCACTGAGGCAGGGACCAAGCCTCATAGAATTAAACCTGTTACAGAATAACTTTTGTATCACATGGAGAAGTCACTATGAATCTATTCTCACTCACTCATTCATTCAACAAATATTTATTGTCTGCTCTGAGTCCTGCATAGTTCTAAGCACTTGGGATGAGACTAAGAATTTGAATAAGTTAGATACAATCCTTGCTCTTGTGGGGCTTATATTATAGTAAGAAAATAAGTTAAAAACAGATAAATAAACACACTCCAAAACAAGATAATGTGAAAGCAAGGTATCTTACACTGTGTATCCAAGAAAGCCTCTTGGAGGAGGTGCTGTTTGAATGTCTTATCTAATGTCACCTCCCACACCCCCAGTGACAAAACTCCTGTAGTTGCCCATTCTCTCTCGTGTATCATCACATTTTCTATCTCTACTACATCTTTCTTGTCTGGATACAACTTGCCTACAATATATTCCTCAAAAAAAATTAAAACCCTCCTTTGGTCTCATCACCTTCTCCAGCTTCTTCCCCATTCATTGCTTTACTATCCTTCAATATGGAATTCTGTTGAAAAAATATTCATTATTTTTTTCTCCAGCTCTCCTTCCCTTCTCTCTTGAACCTGCTTCAAGTGAGCTTCTATTCCCACCACTCTACTGAAACTGCTCTTGTCAGTCACTGTCAGATGGTCAAATCCTATGGTCATTTCTCCATTCTCACTTCATGATCAGTGCTCTGCCCCATCCTCTGTCACTCCCCATTCCCTCACACAAAAAGGCCCTCTGCTATGACTACCCATGACTCTCCCCCAGAGAAGCAAGCCTAGCCACCCAGAGGAAAGTTAGAAGTCCTAAGGTGTCAATGCCTCAGGATAAGAACAGCCCTCAGGCAATGTCAGATGAGAACTGGTGTATAAATGCCCCAGCTTCCCTCACCTGTCATGGGGTATCTCTGATACAGCTTCCCAGAGACCTCCAGTGGGGTTGAGCTTGGTTTCTCACAGTGAGAGCCTTTCTGTGAACATACCTCACATCAAGTCTCCTAGCTTCTCTCTCTTCTTTACTCCTTTACTGGTGCTCCTGAGTCTGAGCTTGTCTTGAGATTGTTTTACCCTATGGAATAGATGTGCCTATTCTGATCTTAGGCCTAAATAATCATTAGATGATTTTACTGCCTTGGGGTCCTGACTCAGCTATGTCTAAGAGCCTGGGCTAGCCTTCAGAATAATGAGATAACATGTGGGCCAGAGAAAATCACTTTGGTTGCACAGAGGGAGTTTAGCCAAGACCAAAGTTAATCTGCAACCAACTCATTGCTGACCATAGACACATAAGATAGCCTAGACCCGAACCAGAAGAACGATCCAGCTAGGCCCAGCCTTAACTGCCAAACTACATAATAATGAGATAAAGAAAAAGTTACTTTTTTTAAGCCACTAAGATGGAGGATGATTCATAAGGCAGCAATTCATAAGGCAGCAAAAGCTAGTTTTTATACAGACCTGAAATGGTGCCACCAGAAGTCATTTTAGGAAGAAGATCCTTAGGGTGAGATTCTAGAATTGGTTTGCTTCCCAAGGAGATGGCACAAGTATCCCATTTCTGGTAGTGAATGTAAAGGTGATAATCCCTGGCTTACAGCATCACAAATACTAAATCCCCACCTACGGTTGATTGTGATGCGGTACTGGTAAAGGGAATACAGGGACTTTGTAAAAGCTCTAGCACCTGAAATTTATATAGACAATGGATACAAAAATTGTAGAATTGCTTGTCTTTTTTAATGATCATAGAAGCCCTGATAGAAGAAAATAACAGCCATCAACTCCAAGGCCTGGTATGAAAGCTGGAAGACTATAGGGTGTTGTTTGAATAGATGGACACTCATCTCCCATAGCCTGAGAACAGACTGTGCTGAGTAATCAGGCATTTGATTGTAACTGTGGTGGAGAAACAAGTAATCCACACAAAAGTCAAGACTCTAAAAAATGGAAGCAGCCCAAGTGCCTATCAATAAATGAGTAGATTTAAAAAAATCTCTGGTACAGATATACAATGAAATACTACTCAGTCATAAAAAAAGAATGAAATATTACCTTTTGTAACAGCATGGATGGACCTAGAGTGTATTATGTAAGTGAAATAAGTCAATTAGGGAAAGACAAATACCATATGATTTCACTTATATGTGGAATCTAAAAAAAAATGAACAAACATGGTTAAAACAGACTCATAGATACAGAGAACAGAATGATGGATGCCAGAGGTATAGGGGTTTGGGAGACTGGGTAAAAAAGGTGAAGGCATTAAGAAGTATAAACTGGTAGTTAGAAAACAGAAAGAGAGAATACAGTATAGGGAATATAGTCAATGATATTGTAATGGCTATGAATGGTGCTAGGTTGGTAGTAAAAATATTGGGGTGGGGAAGACACTTTGTAAAGTATATGATTGTCTAACCAATATGCTGTACACCTAACACTTATACAAAATAATATTGAATGTAAGCTGTAATTGAAAAAATAAAATATAAATAAAAAATTAAAACTTGGGACTCTAATTTGAAAGGGGTGGGACATTGGCATCTGGGATGGGGAACTATGAGTGGATGTACTTGAGGACCTTAGATTAACTTGAGTAAGCATATATGCCTACTTCCCCTATGTTAGAGGAGAGCAACCCCATTGTGTGGAAACCATATAAATGCTTTACCTGAGGTGCATGTCTTGCAAAATATTTGTCTTCTTTACCATCTGGCCTCAACTCCACTCAATGTTTCTATACTATTAACCAGGGTCAAGTTTCTGCAGGCACAAGTAAGAGGTATTGACACTTCTCTGGGAGGAAAGACATTATTCATCAAAAGAACTATAGGCTCTGACAAATATACAACAGCAGGAACCAGAAGAATATACGCCTGGGAATGCATATGAAGGGCCAATGGATTGAAAAGAGGTGACCTAGAGGAAAGATTTCCTGCAACATAACAGCAGGAATCACTAGTTGTTTTTCTTTTTTTAATTATATTTTATTGATTATGCTATTATATTTGTCCCAATTTTCCCCCTTTGCTTCCCCTCCACCCAGCACACCCCACTCACTCAGGTAATCCCCACATCATTGTTCATGTCCATTGATCATGTGTATAAGTTCTTTCACCACTCCATTTCCTATACTGTACTTTACATCCCCATGGCTGTTCCGTAATTACCTATTTGTACTTCTTAATCCCATCATCGTTTCACGCATTCCCTCACTGCTCCTTCCCACTTGGCAACCATCAAAATGCTCATTGTACCCATGATTCCGCTCTGTTCTTGTTTGCTTAGTTTATTTTTTAGATTCAATTGTTGATAGATATATTTTTATTGCTACTTTATTTATAGTTTTGATCTTCTTTTTCTTAAATAAGTCCTTGTAACATTTCATATCATAATAGTTTGGTGATGATGAACTCCTTTAATTTTTTCTTGTCTGTGAAGCTCTTTTTCTGCCTTTTGATTCAAAATGATAGCTTTGCTAGGTAGAGCAATCTTGGCTGTAGGTTTCTGCTTTTCATGATATTGGATATTTCTTGCCAATTCCTTCTAGCCTGCAAAGATTCTTTTGAGAAATCAGCCAACAGTCTTTATAGGAACTCTCCTGTAGGTAACTAAACGGCATTGCTCTTACTGCTTTTAAGATTCTCTCTTTAACTTTAACCTTTGACATTTTGATGTCTTGGAGTGAGCCTCTTTGCATCCATCTTCTTTGGGTCTCTCTGTGCTTCCTGGCCTTCCATGTCTATTTCCTTCACAAAATTCGGGAAGTTTTTTAATTATTTTTTTAAATAGATTTTTAATTTCCTGCTCTTTCTCTTCTCCTTCTGGTATATATATAATGTAAGTGTTGAAACACTTGAAATTGTCCCAGAGGCTAATTATGCTGTCTTTATTTTTTTAATTTTTTCTTCTTATTGTTCTGATTGGTTGTTTATTGCTTCCTTATGTTCCAAATCATTGATTTGATTCTCAGCTTCATCCTCTCTACTGTTGTTCCCTGTAAATTGTCCTTTCAATTAGTGTATCCTTCATTTTTGACTGGATCCTTTTTATGCTGCTGAGGTCTGCACTAAGTTCCTTCATATCCTTATAAGCATTGTTTTGAACTCTGCATCTGATATATTGCTTATCTCCCTTTTGGTTAGTTCTTTTTTTCTGGAGTTTTGATCTGTTCTTTCATTTTGGCCATGTTTTTCTATCTCCTCATTTTGGCAGCCTCCTTGTGTTTGTTCCTATGTATTAGGTAGAGCTGCTTTGACTCCATGTCTTGGTAGTGTGGCCTAATCTAGTATGTGTCTTGTAGGGTCCAGTAGCACAACCTCCCCTAGCACCCAAGCTGAGTACTCGAAGGACACCCTTTGTGTGGGCTGAATACACCTTCCTCTTATAGTTGAGCCTTGGTTGTTATTGGCAGATCAATGGGAGGAATTTATCCAGGTCAGTCAGCTGCAAGGAATGGCTATGACTACTTACCACAAATCTCTGCCCTACATGGAGAATCAGATATGCAGGGGCAGGGTGGTGGCACTCCAATTTGGTCTATTGATGTCCATTGGGTGCACTGGCCCTGAGGTTTCCCAGGTGATGCAGGCCAAGTTCAGTCCAGTCTGGATGGATGTGGTTTCTTTAATTAAGTAATTGTCAGACTTCCATTGACTTCCATTGCTGATATTCTGAGTGATGATTGCTCTATATTTTAGTTTTAATTTTGATGTAGTTGTGCAAAGAGGCAAGTCATGTCTAGTAGCTCTTTCTTCAATCCTCCCCCTGAAGGGCTAATGGCTCTTGAGCAGAGTAAATATGAACTGGGGAAAGAGGAAAGCTCAAACCTTCTGGATAAGGATCTGAGCTGACATGGATGCCATGAAGCATAAACACCATCGTGGCCCCAGGGTTGGGGTTCATGGATGCTAGGAGATAAATGGAGTTCTTCTCAAAGTGCACCTCACAATGAGTCTGTGTACTCATCTGCATCCATTTGCTTGGTCCCTGTTTGCAGAATAAGGATGGATACACATAGCATCTGAGAGAAACATTGATTTCCTAACCTGTGGAGTAAGAGCCACAATAACAGAAAGGGCCAAGTGGAAATTCCTGAAATTGTCCCCCTTGACTCAACAAAGAAAATAAGTCAGGAGTGTTATGACATCCCAAGGAGAATGTTTGAGATTAGTGCCACCCTCAGAGACTTAAAGCATGCAGAAGTGGTGGCTCCCATCATATCCCCATTTAATTCAACCACACGACCTCTGCAAAAACCAGATGGGTCATGGTAGCTGATGGGTGATATCATACACATAACCAAGTAGTAATTGCAATTAGAGTTGTTCTGAATATTTCTGCTAGACTTAGAACTAAATTAACATAGTGTCTTGTACTTGCTATGTGTGTACTTGTTTGGTGAATGCATTATTTTCTATGCCCATCAAAAACAAACCTGGGACAGATAACTTTACACATTCAACATCTTTACCTCTTCTGATATTTGTCATGACATATTCTAAAAAGACTTTGGTCATCTGGGCAATGCACAGAAAATTATGCCAATCTACTATGTTGATGGCATCTTATTAATAAGAGTTGGGGAGCAGGAAATGGCAAGTACTCCTTATGCTTTTGTAAGATGTATGCATGCCAGAAAGCAAGAGAAAAACATCCTACAGAGATTTATTAAGGTTTCTAGAGCTGTGAAGTCTGGAACATGTCTAGATACACTCTCAAGATAAAGGACAAGCTACTGTACTTTGCACTTCCTACCACCAGGAAAGAGGCACGATGTTTGGTAATCATCTTTGAAATTTGAAGATACCATATATTATACTTGGAAATCCTCCTGTAACACGTTTATTGGGTGATTCAGATAGCCAAAAGTTTAGGGTGGGTCCAGAACAAAAAACAACTCTGTATCAGGTTCAGGCTGCAGTATGTGCATCCCTACAACTTGGGTCATATGATCCAGTACATATAATAGTGCTAGAAATACCTGTGGTAGAAAAGACCACTGTATGGAATCTCAGGTAAACCTCAGCAGTAGAGGCACAGTGGTTCTGGAGTGAGGTAATGCATTCTACATCAGAAAACTATTCACTATTCAAAAGGGAGCTCGTGGCCCACTATTGGGCTGTGATGGAAATTGAGTACCTAATTATGGAATATCAGGTGATTATGTGACTAGTACTACCCATCATGAACAGGGATTCATCACAGCCAATAAATTAAGGATTGGTCAGGCTCAGCAGCAATGTATCATTCAACAAAAAATTGTACATTTTGGATTGGTCTTGAACAGGTCTGAAAAGCACAAGTCGGTCACACAAACAGGGCATTTACACACCATTGCCATATATCTCCATTGCATGAATGCTTTTCCCTTACTTCATAGCTGTGTGAGCTGAAAAAATGGATTACTTACAAAATACAGCCCTATTCAGGAGTTGCTCTGATTTAGAGTAGAGAGCAGAAATACTCCTAATGGACAGAGCTGCATACAGCACACTTGGCCATCACATTTGTGTAGAAAGAGAAGTGGTACTAGGTAAGACTACACACTACTGCTCAGACATTGATTAATGGCTTGGCTGGATCAGAGGTCAAGGTGTACACATTTGAAAGATTGGGGACAGGAGGTCTGGAAAAGAATATATTAGGATATGTGGGAATGGGCACAATGTGTATGAGTCTTTTAGTTAATGCAGAAGCTCAGCTACTCAGTCACTCAAAGGAACAAATTAGGTGTGACAATGGGCATGTCACTGTGGGATGCATCATTCTTACCCTATGTCCCATCACCCACAAACTGCAAGGCTGAGAGAATGTTGGTTATCCTTTCAAAGGTACAGCTGGGCATGAGCTTGGCACAACTGTGACACTCCATAGTATTTGAAAGGAGTATGGTCATTTAGGATACAGCATATCCTTTGAACTACTATGTGGTCATTATAAGATATTTTATCTGCAATAGCTAGACTACATGAGCCTAGGAACCAAGGGTTAGGACAAAGTGACTTCTCCTATAATCATTCTGAGTGACCTGATTGGGAAAATTTGGGCTTCTTAACCCTATAATTTTAAGTTCATCTTGATTATAAGTACTGATTTTCAGGGAAGGGAACTCAGAATTCATAGTGAAAATTCCACAAAGCTATGGTTTTCACCTGGTCATTCAGGGCTCCTAATGCAATGTACAAGCAGGCAAAGAAAAGAATTGTTACACTGGTGGATATAACCAACCTGGAATCCTTAGGCTCTCTGGTTGCTGCAAGATAAAAGGGGCAGAGAATATATCAAGAACTCAGGGATGGTCTTTGGCGCTCCTGTGCTCATGATAATGGGCAGTTGTAACAGCCATGGCATGACCAAGACACAGTAACCAGTGGCTCAGAACTCTCAAGGATAAACATCTGGGTTACCCACTGCACAAGCAACCTAAGATAGCAGAAATGTTGAATGAGGATGATGAAATCTAAAGAAAGAGAGGGAGATGAATATCTATTCTGTTCCTTATTATGTGGCTTGTCCCATTAATCCACATACTGAAGTTTGTTTTGTTGTATTTAAAAGGAATTATGACTGGCTTCCACCTTGAAGATTCAGTTACCAGGCAGAGTGAACCTAAAATGAGATGGAAGTTAATTACCATGGTGCAAGCATCGGTCCCTCACTCGAGGCATCACTGTTCCATTATACATGGGTGGTTTTGTGCTGAACCACCTTTCTGAGAGCATTCTCTAATCACAGAAGCAGGTTTGGTCTATGTGTGAGATTACCCTGAAGTGCCAGGAAATTAATTTCCTCAAAAAGAGACCTCAACTAATGTCAACTGAGAGCTGGTGGATAAATAACCAATCCATCTCACTCTCAGGTGGGACAACTGTGAAGTAGATTATATATGGTTTCTCAGAGATCCTCCAGTGGAGTCAGGGCTCAGTTGCCTACATGGTAACATAGCTCATTAATGGAGTCCATATTGCCTTCCTTCCCTTCCATATCTCATTTCCTCAGCCCTGGTGGTTCCTTCTGTTACTGCAGAAGTTCTGTATCTCCTCAAAAGTTGGGTGTCTTAAGCAAATGAAGGCAAAGTTTGTTTTCCTAGTAATAAAAGAAGAAGAAAGTATTACAATAAATTTTAAAATATTACCCCCAAAAGAAATGTTATAATTAATGGAGTAAAATGTTATAATTTATGTTTTAAAGCAAAATAATGACTTCTCTGTAGACAATGAGTCAAAAGCAGACAAATTGTATGTTATTGCCATGACCCAGGAGAGCAACGCTCATGGCCTCACCCAGGAATTTAGGAATGGAGATGCATTTGCCTTGTCAGATTCAAAAATAACTCTGGTTTCTACTTAGTCCTCTTAGAAACAGAAACCTACATTTTTAATCTGCAAGGGTGTTTCGGTGCTACAAGCTTGGACAAAGGGAATTGGTTAAAATAAACAATACCATCCAGAGATGAATTTTAGAACATTGACCTCTTCAGAACTATGTCTCAACTAGTTGAGCTAATATTTTGCCATATATTAATAAAGATATAATGTTGTATAAAGCCTATGTTACCCAAACTGTAGTTTCTCAGGCCTTTGAAGTATCATTGCTATCATTATTATGAAGGAAAAAGTAGAACATAATGGTTAGCGAAGAGTCAAGGAAGTGGAAACTGGCTACCAGAATTCAGGTCTACAATCCATCCCTTAACATAGATGACTTATTCACAGAGTGGCAATAGTAGTATTCACTTCATGGGTATATTATGAAGATTAAGTCAGGTAATATAAAAAATGAATAAATAAACATCAGAACATATGCTACAGATATCTAACAAAGGATAACATTGTCAACTTAATGACAATATATTTGAAAATGTATTTTTAATTTTTTATTAATTAATTTTGAATTTTATTGTTGTCCAAATACAATTTTCTGCCTTTTCCTCCACCCCTCCTCACCATACTAGCCATCCGCACCTCCCTCCCCTGATTCCACCCTCCACCTTGTTTTTGTCCATGTGTCCTTTATAGTTGTTCTGGTAAACCATTCACCCCCCTCTTATTCCCTTCCCTCTCCCCTCTGGTTACTCTCAATTTGTTCTTATTTCAATGTCTTTGGTTATATTTTGCTTGCTTGTTTGTTTTGTTGATTAGGTTCCAATTATAGGTATTATATGGTATTTGTCTTTCACTGCCTGGCTTACTTCACTTAGCATAATGCTGTCCAGTTCCACCCATACTGTCATGAAGGGTAGGAGTTCCTTCTTTCTTTCTGATGCATAGAATTCCATTGTGTAAATGTACAATAGTCTTTTGAGCCACTGATTTACTGATGGACACATAGGTTGCTTCCAACACTTGGCTATTGTAAATTGTGCTGCTATGGACATTGGGGTGCATAGGTTCTTTTGGACGGGTGTTTCAGAATTCTTAGGGTACAATCCTGGCAGTGGAATTTCTGGGTAAAAAGGCAGTTCCATTTTTAGTTTTCTGAGGAAATTCCATACTGTTTCCCATACTGTTTGCACCAATCTGCATTCCCACCAACAGTGTACTAGGGTTCCCTTTTCTCCACAACCTGTCCAACACTTGTTATTTGTTGCTTTGTTTATGATAGCCATTGTCACCAGTGTGAAGTGGTATCTCCTTATGGCTTTAATTTGCACCTCTCTAATGGCTAGCAATACTGAATATCTTTTTATATGTCTCTGGACCCTCTGTATGTCCTCCATGGAGAAGTGTCTGTTCAAGTCCTTTGCTCATTTTTTAATTGGGTTGCTTATCTTCTTAGAGTGGAGTCATGTGAGTTCTTTATATATTTTGGAGATCAAACCCTTTTGTAAGGTATGATTGGCAAATATGTTTTCCCATATGGTTGGTTCTCTTTTCATTTTAATGCTGTTTTCTTTAGCCATGAAGAAGGTTTTTATTTTGATGAGATTCCACTTGTTTATTCTTTCCTTTATGTCCCTTGATCTAGGGGACATACCAGTGAAAATGTTGCTATGTGGAATATCTGAAATTTTCCTGCCTATGTACTACTGAAGGACTTTTTTTGGTGACACAACTTATATTTAAGTCTTTTATCCACCTTGAATTTATTTTTGTGTATGATGTAAGTTGGTGATTAAGTTTCTTTTTTTTTTTTTTTTTGCATGTAACTGTCCAGCTTTCACAACACCATTTGTTGAACAGGCTATTTTTACTCCATTTTATGCTTCTGCTCCCTTTGTCAAATATTAATTGACCATAGAGACTTAGGTTTATTTCTGGGCTCTCCATTGTGTTTCATTGGCCCATGTATCTGTTCTTATGCCAGTACCACGCTGCTTTGATCATAGCAGCCTTATAGTACAGTTTGATATAAGGCATTGTGATCCCTTCTACTTTGTTCTTCTTTCTCAAATTTGCTGCAGCTATTCTGGGTCTTTTATGGTTCCATATAAATTTTTGAAGTGTTTGTTCTGTGTCTGTGAAATATGCCATTGGTACTTTAATAGATATTACACTGAATCTACAAATTGCTTTGGGTAGTATGGACATTTTGAAGATGTTAATTCTTTGAATCCATGAACATAGTATATGTTTCAATTTGTTTGTATCTTCCTTAATTTCTTTCTTCAGTGTTATGTAGTTTTCTGAGTATAGGTCTTTTACCCCCTTGGTTAAGTTTATTCCTTGGTATTTTATTTTTCTTGTTGCTCTATCAAATGCCATTTTTTCCTGATTTCTGTTTCTGATATTTCATTGTTGGTGTACAAAAATGCCTTTGATTTCTGGATATTGACTTTCTATCCGGCTGTTTTGCCAAATTCATTTATTAGGTCAAATAGTTTTTTGGTGGAGTCTATAGGATTTTCTATGTACATTAGCATGTCTTCTGCAAACAATGACAGTTTTGCTTCCTCTTCTCCAATTTGGATACCTTTCTTTTTTTTTTTCTTGTCTGATCTCTGTGGGTAGGACTTCCAATACTATATTGAATAGAAGTGGTGAAAGTGGACAACCAAATTTGTCCATTTCACCTAGGTTTTCAAATTTTGGGGCATATAGTTTTTCATAGCAATTTCTTACAGTCCTTTGTATTTCTGTGGTATCAGTTGTAATCTCCCCTCTTTCATCTCTGATTGTGTTTATTTAGGTCCTCTCTCTTTTTTTCTTCATGAGTCTGTTTACAGGCTTGTCAATTTTGTTTATCTTTTCAAAGAACAAGCTCCTGGATTTATTGATCCTTAGAACTGTGCTTTTAGTCTCTATGTTGTTTAATTCTGCTCTGATCTTGGTTATTTCCTTCCTTCTACTTGCTCTGGGCTGTCTTTGTTGTTGTTCCTCCAGTTTTTATAGGTGTAGGGTTAGGTTGTTTATTTGAAATGCTTCTATCTTTTTTAGATAGGCCTGTATTGCTATGAACTTCCCTCTCAGGACTGCCTTCACTGTGTTTCATAAATTTTGGATTGTTGTGAGTTCATTTTCATTTGTTTCCAGAACCTTTTGATTTCTTCCTTGATCTCATTCTTGAGCCATTCATTCTTAATAGCATGGTATTCAATCTCCATGAGTTTGAGTGTTTTTAAATTGTTTTCTTGAGGTTGGTTTCTAGTTTCAGTCCCTTGTGGTCAGAGAAAAGGCTTGATATGATTCCAATTTTCTTGAATTTGTTGAGGCTTGTTTTGTGTCCTATCATGTGGTCTATCTTTGATCCATGTGCATTTGAGAAGAATGTGTATTTTGCTATCTTTGGTCCATGTGCATTTGAGAAGAATATGTATTTTGCTTCTTTGGAATGAAAGGCTCTCTATATAAATCAGTTAAGTCCATTTGATCTAGGACATTGTTCAATGCTGCAATATCTTTGTTGATATTTTGTTTGGAAGATCTGTCCATTTTTGACAGTGGGGTGTTAAAATCCCCTACTATGATTGTGTTGCTGTCAATATCTTTCTCGAAGTCCTCCAAGATTTTCTTTATGTATTTGGGTGCTCCTATGTTGGGTGCATATATATTTACAATGTTTATGTCTTCTTGGTGGATTCTTCCCTTGAGTGTTATGAAGTGACCTTCTGGATCTCTTTTTATGGCCCTTTTTTTGAAATCTATTTTGTCTAATATGAGTATTACTACCTTGGCTTTTTTTTTCCTGTCCATTTTCTTGAAATATTGTTTCCAGCCCTTCACTTTCAGTCTGTGTAGGTCTTTTGTTCTGAGGTGAGTCTCTTGTGGGCAGCATATGTGTGGGTCATGATTTCTTATCCATTCAACTATTCTATGTCTTTTGATTGGAGCACTTAATCCATTTACATTTAAGGTTATTATTGATAGGTACTTATTCATTATCATTGTTTTGTAAATGTATTCTTCTCTCTCACTCTTCACTCTTTTTCTTTCTTTTCTTAAAGCAGTCCCTTTAGCATCTCTTGCAGAGCTGGTTTGAAGGAGGTATATTCTTTGAGGATTCTTTTGCATGGGAAACTCCTTATGTTGCCTTCCATTTTAATTGAGAGACTTGCTGGATAGAGTAGTCTTGGTTGCAGGCCCTTGGTTTTCATGACTTGGAATATTTCTTGCCATTCCCTTCTGATTTGTAGAATTTCCATTGAGAAGTCAGCTGCTAGTCTTATTGGGACTCCCTTGTATGTTACTTCCTGTTTCTACCTTGCTGTTTTTAAGATTCTCTCTTTGTCTTGGAATTTTGCCATTTTAATTACAATGTGTCTTGAAGTGGGCCTCTTTGGGTTCCTCTTGATTGGTACTCTCTCTGTTTCCTGGATTTGTGTCACTTTTTCTCTCATCATATTAGGGAAGTTTTCCATCATTTCTTTTTCAAACAGGTTTTCTGTCTCTTGCTCTTCTTCTTGTTCTTCTGGCATCCTTATTATACTGATATTATTATGTTTCATGTTGTCTTGAAGCTCCCTTACTACCTGTTCATTCTTTCTGAGTATCTTTTCCTTTTCTTGCTCTTTCTGGGTGTTTTTTCCTACCTTGTCCTCCAGCTTGCCGATCTGATCCTCTGCTTCATTCAGCCTGCTTGTAATTCCTTCTATTGTGTTTTTTATTTCTGAGATTTTATTGTTCATTTCTTCCTGATTTTTGCTAATAGTTTCTATTTCCTTTTTTCATACTGTTGTAGTTCTCACTCAGTTCCCTGTAGTTGTCTGTGAGTTCCTTGAGCATCTTTATAACCATTATTTTGAATTCTATATCTGGTAGGTTGCTCACTTCCATTTTGTTTAGCTCTTTTAGTAGGGAGTCTCCATTCCTTTTGATTGCATGTTCTTCTTTTGTCTCCCCATTTTAGGTGACTCTTTTTGCTTGTTTCTGCACTTCCTGATGTTTTGGTTTTCTAGCTGTCTTTGTAGGGTGAACTTGTATGGTAGGAATTCTATGGGGTTCAGTGGTGTGGTTTCTTTGATCTCCTTGTCTGGATGCTCTAGGTTTGCCCTTTCTTGTGTTTATTTGGGCTCTCTCATTGTGCTTGGTTTTTACCTTTTGGTGGTTCCTTTGTTGGTGTGTTCTCTTCTCCAGCATGTATACTGATGTTCAAAGCTCCCACTTATTGTAGTATGTGATCAGTGGCAGAGGATAGGCAAAATGGATTAAGACAGTAGGAGAGTATTTTATGGGATTTAAAGTACCAGCAAGTAGAGAAGAGATAGGAGATTCTTTGGATAAGTATAGCATTAACTGTGATATTTCACCCAACTAGCTACTTTTTATAAAAGGTGAAAGCGAGATAAGACTCTTTTAAGAGGGGAGGAGGACTGTGAGCTGAATCCAGAAAACAGAGCACTTGTACAAGGTTAAATGATGAGGTAAAGTGAGAGCAAAGGATAGAAAGTAGGCATAATGTGAGAAAGAATAGAGTTAACCACAATAGTAATAAAGTTCAAGAATAAAGTGAAGTGGGTTAAGATCAGGGAGGGTTGCTGTGTAGTATGTACAATTGTATGGAACAACAATTATTTACAACAGTAATGGAACAACAATAATATGACAAGAAATATATGATTTGGATAACTAGAATAGAAAGTACACAATCAATAGTAGTGTATTATTGGGATCTGAGTGAAGTGAAAGAAGGAAAATTAAAACACAATATGAAAGAGAGAATGAGGAAAACCAGTCAAACAATGCAATTAAACAGAGAAATAAAATGGGGAAACTAAACATATAGAAGATAAACAAAAAATACTAATAAAATAAAAGTGGTAAAAATAATGAGAAAATAATAATAATAATAATAATAATAATAACAATAATAATACATATAAACAATAAAATGCCAGCTCTATGAGATAGTGAAATGACATTTGTCTCAGTTTCTCAGTTTTTGAGGTTAGCCTTGTGCTCCCCCTTTGGATGTATCTGTAGATCCTTCTTAACTCCACGTCTTGTTGCCTCACTTGGGGGAAGAAAAAAAGGTAAAAAAAAAAAGATAGAGAAAAGGAAAAAATAAGCCTCCTGTTGACTTTAAACCCATTCGGCGAATTCTGCTGGTCTTCCTAGATGCCACAGGAAGAGGGGGACTGGGCTTCACTTTTCTCCCTCCCTATGGGGATGGGGACCAGGTCTGGGCTACAATATTCACAGTTGCCTAGGACCTCTGGCCTAGGTCCTTTGTGAACTGCCAGGCTCAAATCAGCCACTCAGTCTCTGGGCCTCGCAGCTCAAAATCACCCTCAGGGCAAGACAGCCATTGCTCTTACAAAGCAGTGGCCTGCCATTCTTAACAATCTCATGGCTTTTCACACAGCCCAACTTTCTAACCAGTCTGTAAACTATCTGGGTCAGGGTCTGACATGGCCCAACTCCTCACTTCTCCAGGTGTCGCCTGGCACCCCAGTTTCTCTGGTGCTGGCATCCACAGTCCCAGTGGATGTGCACTGCCTCTTTGTGTCTCCCACTTAGTCTCTGTTCCCTCCAGTGACTTCCAGCATCCAGGTCTCTCCTGGTGCCAGGCTGCCCTTCCTGCTCTGGTAAGGGAGGGAGCTGGTGATCTCACTCTCCTCCCTATATCCTGCAGCAGGTGCCAAGGCAGGGGCCACAGCAGCCTAGGTCCCTGTGCAGATCCCAGGGACCTTCCCGTCCCAGTGCACTCTCCTCACCATCTGTTTTTCAATGTCCTCAACAATATTTGGCATCCAAAGTTTATATAAACTGGGATTCTATTGGCTGTTCACTCTGTTCCTCAGAAGATTGGCTAGGTGTTCCAGCTGGGCACAGGGAGAACTAGGCTCCGCTCCGACCTACCTTGCCACCATCTTAGAGAAATCATAAAACTTATGTTTCCATCATACTAACAAGAGGGCAAAGCAGAACTTACTCACTAACAGTCCTCCTGGGGCTGATAGCAGAAAGTGTTGAGTTGGATCAATACCATGTTTTTCATGCTGCTGAATTTATGCACTTTGGGTAGGTCCTGAAAGCCACAGCTCCCACTACTGCCTGTTGTCCTAAAGCAAAGTATATTTGAAAATTTAGATAAAATAGACAAAACTATTACTCATGAAAACTGATTCAAGAAGAAATAAAAGAAATAAATAATATTAAAACCATCAATGAACTTGAATGAGTAATCTGAACTTTCCCCACAAAAATAATTCAAGGTCATTTGGGTTCACCAGATGGTTCTACAAAAATTTCAAAAAAAAAAAAAATAATTTTCCGGACTCCTTAGATAAGAAAAAGAGTGTATTCTTCAATTCATTTATAGTTCAAAACTTTAATACCAAAATTCTGTATCATAAAATGAGAGATAAAAATCTTATCCATTAACTTAATGCCGAAAGTATAATAAGCAAAGCATTAACAAATCTATCAATTAAAAAAAAAGAGAACAAATCATGACCAAATTGCATTTATTACAGGAATGAAAGGTTGTTTCATCATAAGCATATCCATTGCTATGATTAATCACATTCCCAGATTAGGGAAAAAAGTTTATATAAGCAATAATAGATGCAGAAAAATGTTTGATAAATTTCAACATTTATTTACAATAAAATACCATAGTAGACAAAAGGTAGAATGGAACCACCTTAATTTGCTAAGGTAAATCTACAAAAAACCTACACCAAATGTTTTTTCTTTTATTTTGTTTGTTTTACTGTTATTTTTCTAGTTTCCTAGACTGATGCTTAACTCACTGCTTTTGTGCCTTTTAAAAATCATATATATTCGACTTCCGGCCAAGATGGAGGCGTAGGCAGATGCACTGTGCCTCTTCTCACAACCAAAATTAAGGACAACAAAGATTTAGAAACAAGAAAACAACCATAACTCAGAAAATCAAACTGTTTGGAAGTCCAACAATGATTCATCCAGACCAGTGAAAGGGGCGGAGTCGTGGCAGGAAAAAGCGGAGGTGCGGACAGGCTCGCAGGCAGCAGCGGCTGGCAGCCTCCAGGTGCACAGGCTGTGACTAGCAGACCCCGGGCAAGGGGCGGCAACTGTGCAGAACTAGTGAGGCTGCACAAGGCAGCTGGCTGACCAGGTGGTCCCACATTCACACGCAGATGATCCAGGCAAAGGGGAAGCGGTGAAAGGAACTGGAATCTGAGAGTGAGTAAAGCAACTGCCATTATCTCCTCTCAGACCCCGCCCCCACATACAGCGTCACTACCCAGCGACTGGGCTGTCCTGCCCTGGGAAACACCTGAGGCTCTACCCCTCACTATGTAACAGCCGCGACTAGACAAAACAAACAAACAAACAAACAAAAAAAAACCCCCAGAAATGAAAATGGCTCAAACCGGAGAACAAATCAAAGCCCCAGAGCCAATTTATCTAAGCGATGAAGAGATTGCCAACCTATCAGATGAACAATTCAAAACCCTGGTAATCAGGATGCTTACAGAATTGGTTCATTTTGCTCACAAATTAGATGAAAAAATGAAGGCTACAATAAGTGAAATGAAGAAAGATGCATTGGGAACCAACAGAGATGGGAGGAAAACTGGGACTCAAATCAATGGAGTGGACCAGAAGGAAGAAAGAAACAACCAAACAAAAAACGAGGAAGAAACAAGAATTCAAAAAAATGAGGAGAGGCTTAGGAACCTCCAGGACATCTTTAAACGTCCCAACATCCGAATTATAGGGGTACCAGAAGGGGAAGAAGAAGAGCAA
>PVKU01003259.1:0-53929 GCA_004027475.1 Anoura caudifer
AAACTATTGTCAATGGACTTTTGCATTGAAATTTTGGATTACATGTCTAATTTTAATCAGGAAAACTAAATCCCAGAGGAATAAATTCTGCAGGCTCCAAAAGGACATGGAAAGGAGGCTCAGTGCCTAGGAATTTACACAAAGGAAAACAACCTGATAAGAGCAACTAATGAAGAACTTTAAAAAGTGACAATGAGCCAAGGGTGGTGTAGCTCAGTGGATTGGGCACGGACCTGGGAACCAAAGCATCACTGGTTTGATTTCCTAGTCAGAGCACATGCCTGGGTTGCAGGCCATGTCCCCAGTATGGGGTATGCTAGAGGCAACCTTACATTGATGTTTCACTCCCTTTCTCCCTTCCTTCCTCTCTCTCTAAAAATTAATAAACAGAATCTTAAAACTAATAATAAAATTAAATAAAAAAATTTTTTAAAAGAACACATCCCTAGACTGTCTTGGCTCTACCACTTTCAAGTTATATGACCTTTGCTAAACTACTCAAGCTCTCATTTTTTAAAAGGTGACAATGACTCCTGTTAATCTAATCTTACTGCTTAACTGGGGCTTTATAAATTGCTCCAGTTGATGGCCCTGTCTATATTCTCTTGGGAAACAATTTCACTGAATTAATAAGTCAACTATAATACTTAGAACATCTGTTTAAAAACATCTTTCTGTTTATTGCTATTTTAATGAGCCAGCGTGTTGGGTCATGTATTTGCCCATTGAATATGTTAAGGCCTGGTTTAAAGGGAATACTGTTACTTTGGCCCTCCCTGTTCTCCAGTAAAATCCCCTTGGGGTGTGAGGATGTTCTGCACTGCTTGTACTACATGGGAAGGGAGTAATAAAATGGACCTTGAAATTTCTTTTATTTTAGAATAGTTGTAGATACACAGAAAAGTTGCAAAGATAGTAGTACAAAGAATTCCTGCATACCCCACTCACAGTTTCCCTTAATACTAACATTTTACATTAGAATAGTATGTTTGTGACAATGGGCCAATGTCCTGAAGTCCATACTTTATTCTGATTTCCTTAGTTTTTATCTAATGTCCTTTCTCTGTTCCATGACCCCATGGAAGATAACATTTACTCATCATGTCTCTTTAGGCACCCCTTTGCTATGACAACTTCTTAGACTTTACTTCTTTTTGATGACCTTAAGTTTTGAGTCAGGTATTCTGCAGAAAGTCCTTCAGTTAGGATTGAGCTTTTCTCATGATTAGTTTGGGCTTAAGGGATTTTGAGAGGAAGACCACAGAGGAAAGTGCAATTCTCATCACATAATACAGCCCTGGCTGGTGTGGCCCAGTGGATTGAGTGACAGGTCACCAATTCGATTCCCAGTCAGGCACATGTTTGAGAAAATCTTAAAAAAAAAAAAAAAAAAAGTATACATATATCAGCCCTAACTGCTGTGGCTCAGTTGGTTGAGCATCATCCTGCAAAGTGAAAGGATTTCCAGTCAGGGCGTATGCCTGGGCTGTGGGTTTGGTCCCTGGTGGGGAGGTATATGAGAGGCAACCAATCCGTGTTTCTCTCACATTGATACTTCTCTCCCTCTCTTCCTCCCTAAAGATAAAATTCTAAAAAACATAGTATCAGTATGATTTGTTACTGTTGATTTTAGCCTTGATCACCTGGCTGAGGTCTTATTTGCCAGGTTTGTCCACTGTAAAATTCCTCCCCTTCATCCAATACTGTTCCCTTTCCTTTTTTTTTTTTTTTTTAATTTATTGATTTTAGAGAGAAACATGTGTTCGTTGTTCCACTTATTTTTGTATTCATTAGTTGACTCCTGTATGTGCCCTTACTGGTGATCTAACCCACGAGCTTGGCATATTGGGATGATGCTCTAGTCAACTGAGGTATGTGGCCAGAGCCCCAATACTGTACTCTTCACAATCACTGTGTGCAGCCTACACTTAAGGAGAGGGGAGTTTTGCCCTCCTTAAAGGTGGAATGTGTACATAAGGTTACTTAGAATTTTTCAGAAAGAAATTGATCTTTAATCCCTCATTCACTCAACTTACTATTTTTTTAAAGATGTTATTTAATTTTAGAGAAGGGAAGGAAGGGAGGAGAGGGAGAGAAACATCAATCAGTTGCCTCTTGCATGCACCCCCACTGGGACGTGGCCCACCACCCAGGCATGTGCCCCAATTAGGAATTGAACCAGTGACCTTTTGGTTCGTAGGCCAGCACTCAATCCATTGAGCCACACCACCCAGGGCTCATGCAACTTTTTTATATAACTATGGACTCATGATACTTACTGTATACTTGGGGAAATAATCCAATAATAGTTTATTTTCAAATTGTTCCAGCTCTGACCATTTGGAGCTGTTTCTTTTGGCTCCTGTGTCTTTTCAGTATGCCCCCATCATTGCAAGGTTATTGTTTTTGAGGACTTCTCCTTTTATGGGACTACAGAATGCTCCAGGCTCATCTTTTATTTTTCCTGTCCCAATTTCAGTATCAACCAGTTATTGAAGGGGCCCTGGTTCCTTTATAATTTAATGGCATTAAGGAACCAAGATCTGGGTGCCAGATGTGCTAGCACCTGTATGGTAGGACACAGCACCTCTTGATGCTGAGGTGTTGCTTCTAGGCCCTGTCTAGAAGATAGAACAATGAGCTATATGTGTATGCTAACTAAGATCCATAGTTCATTGCCTCCTTTATGTTACAAACATTCCATTTTTAATATTCAGTACATCTTATCCCTTTGCCTTTGTTTACTCTAGAATAGGGAACGAGTCTGTTGTCTCTTATAGTGGATACTATATTCCCCAAGTGACCGATATTTTTTACCCTAAGAGCTTACGGTAAAGGATGGGAATTTTGTTACTAGTTTCTGGTAAAAGAGGAGCCAAGCCCATGCCCTAGTGTTCTAATGAGTTGAAGGAGAAGGGGAGGGATGCCCTCAAGGCACAGATGCTCTGCATTAGAATCATGGCTTCACCAGTGGCAGATAGTAGAACTTCCTCTACTTCCCCTCAGTTGTAATTCTCTAGAGGAGAATTCAAGGGGCTAAGTAAAGTTGTGACATATTGGCCACCCCAGCCAATTATGGTTTAGACATGAGGCAATCAACAGAAGAGGGAAAGGACATAATAGAAAAGTTTTGTCTCAGCCCATACTACTACTCCCATGGCATTCTACCCTTTCCACACTGGGTTTTCCATTTCTTCAGAGGATGTTTCACATTATATTTGTCACATCCCAAACCCCTCTTTGTATAATATCTTTATGGGTATGTTAGAGGAAGAAATAACCCATGCCAATTACTCATCTTGTCAGAAAACTGGTCATTTAACTCAGACCTTTTTGTAACTTTTATCCACTGAACTCTATGCTAGACTTTGGGGATAAGTGGTGAATAAGATACAGTCCCTGCTCACCTTAGTTTAACATGCCAGGACTTTTACAGTCTAGCCCTTAAATCTCACCCCACCTATCACCCTCAGATTACCTTCTGGCCATACTGTTTTCTTTCAGGCTTTTATAATAAGCCTTTTGAGCCCTGGCTGGTGTGGCTCAGTGGATTGAGAACAGACTTGCAAACCAAAGGGTCGCCGGTTTGAATCCCAGTAAGGGCACATGCCTGGGTTGCAGGCCAGGTCCCCAGTTGGGGGGCGCATGAGAGGCAACCTCACATTGATGTTTCTCTCTTCTCTTTTTCCCTCCCTTTCCCTCTGTCTATAAAAATAAATAAAATCTAAAAAAAAAAGGGGGAGGGCCACCTTTTGAGACTAGGTCTCTGCACATACCATTTCTCTTTCTGGTTCCATTTTTCTTCTCCACTTTGTCTAAGATCTCAGCTGTACATCTGCAGAGAAGCCACCTTCCCTGACTGTCTGAACACCCAATATATGTCATTGCACCACAGAGCTAGAATCAGATGCTATGCAAGAGTCCTTTGAAAAGGCATGCTTCAGCTTCTAAAGGTTTATCTCATTCCCATATAACCAAGCAGCCTCAATTCTACTGACAACTAACTACAGAGCCTTAACTAGTAAATAATAATTTATTTATTATGTGTAATGTACCCTAGAGGAAGGCCATAGGAATATCCTGCTTTTCAATAATACCCAAGTAAATGTAATGGGAGTGCTAGTTTTGTTGTTGTTATTGTTTGTTTTGTTTTGTTTTAAACTTTGTGCCATGGCCAGGTGGCTCGGTTGGAGCATCGTCCTGTACACCAAAACACCAAAAGGTTGTGGATTTGATTCCTGGTTGGGGCACGTACAGGAGGCAACTGATCAATGTTTCTCTCTCACATCTATGTTTCTCTCTCCCCTCCTCTCTCTAACATCAATAAATATAACCTTGGGTGAAGATTAAAAAAAAAATATTTTTTTGAAACAAAAAATGGAAACAAAGGTGTCAGATTTCCAAGTCATTTGCTAGTGGACCTGAAAGATATATCATGGTGCATAGTTATATGAAACTAAATTTAGTTTCAAAAGTATTAAACGAAAATAATGTATTTGCAGAGGATTTGTTCAAATTTGAGACATCTGTTAACTATATGTGTGGACTTCTGTTACTTTTGGTAACATATAAGTGTCTTCATTGTTAAGAAAATTTGTGAAACAAATTTTCACAAATCTTTATAAATCTTTATAAATTATAACTGACAAGTAGGTGCCAGGATGAAACTTAGAACCGATTTAAATGGATAATTTTAACATATTTACTCTGGGGCTCTATAAAAATGAATAATTTTTGAATATATGATTTTGTCATTTTAGCATATTTATGTAAATATTCTGCAGAACATGTGGCAATGTAGAAAATTGATAACATTTACTGTATATTGACAATGTTCCAGAATGGCTAATAAATTTTTCTATACATCTCTCAACAAATCGCTAAAAGGCACATGTTGTTATTTACCCAAGGTCACACAGTTAGTGGGTCCAAGAATTAATATGGTATTTAATGAATCTCCAAAGCTAGTGGTTGGTTTGGGGATTTCATGTATAGTGCCCCAAGTCTTTCCAACTAATTATTATAAATATCTACTTGTGTTTATCATCATCAACCTCATTCAGACTAACATCTTTCAGGGACTACTGAAATGTCTATCTTCTAGTGTCTTTATACCTATTAAAATTCCAAATACCTTTTTTCAGGCCATCAGCATCTTAGTCACTCTTGCTGTATCTTGAGGATGATTCCTTTTCTCAGTGGATTGAGCACCAGCCTACAAACTGAAAGGTCAGTGGTTCAATTCCTGGTCAGGGCACATGCCTAGGTTGTGGGTTCCGTGCCCAGTTGGGGTACATACAAGAGGCAACCAATCAATGTTTCTCTCACACATCAATGTTTTTCTCACTCTTCTCGCCTTCCCCTCTCTCATAAATAGATAAAAAAATCTTTTTAAAAAATAAAAAAATGACCCTCTGAGGGCCTGAATGGGTCATACATCCCTACCCCAAGTCTTGCCTTGTGACAGGGTTTATCACTTCCTATTAAATTTTTTAAGGATTTACTTTTTTAGAGGATGGGAGTGATGTTGTGTTTCCCTTTTAACTTAACATATATACTGGTACATACCTGCTAAATTAAGGGATAAAGACGTCATCAGTAGATGCATATTATTAAACAAACCGTTCTGTAATGACATAATGCAAAGGAAGTTCATTTCCAGATTATTTAAGAATACACTGAGAATATCTGCAATTACTCTAAAAAATTACATAATCTCCCTATAGCTTTAAAATGGCATTTGCTAAAACTGCTGAGTCAAGATTCCTAACCTGATAAAAATGTATCTTACTCCAAAAGCCTATGTGATGCATAATAGGGAAACTCTAGAAGTGTTCCTGTTGAAAAAGAGACCTTCATCCAGAGGTAGTCAGGCAAGAGAAAAAGTAAACATGTAAATGGGAAAAAAAGATAAGAATCACTTGTAGATGGTGAATTATTTAAATACTGCAAGTGTCAATTGAAAATAGTTTATTGAACTAGAATGTCATCAGTTTGAAGGTAAACTGGAAGGAAAATAAAACTTGGAATATTTGAGACATGTATAAGTTACATACAAAGAAAACATTAAAATATTGATAGGCAAGTGAGACTTTAAATGGTAAGCTATACCATATCCAAGAAATCTCAATATAAAAATAATTCTATAGAAAACTAAGTTTCAAAAAATCTGAGTAAAAATAACAGGAATATTTTTGGAACTAGACAAGTTGATTCTATCATGCATTTGGAAAACTATAATGTGCAGAATTATGAGTCATAAAGGAAAACTAGGCCTATGCCATATGAAAATATTGCAAAAAGAGTAAAATGGGGTGGTCCTGGCACCTGAATATGTTACTCAATGAATGGAACAGATAAAGTCTGGAAATACCTGGCTGGTGCTTGGATTGAGTGCTGGCCTGGAAGTCAAAGGGTTACTGGTTCAATTCCCAGTTGGGGGTGCACAAGAGACAACCACACTTTGATGCTTCTCTCCCTTTCTTCTGTCTCTAAAAATAAATAGATAAAATCTTTAAGAAAAAAAATCCTTTGAAAAAAAAAATAAAGTCTAGAGATAGACCCTGAGACAAATTGTAGAAGTACAGGAAGAAAACAGGCAGTTTTGTTCTTTATATAATCGTGTAGTAGCTTTGCCTTCCAAGTTAAAAACAAAATGAAGACTACTTAGAATGGATGATGTGACTAGATCTTAAAGATTCTGTATACAAAAAACAACATACAGAATGTTTGCCAAAGGTTACTTTTTCTTTAATTTCTATAAATCAAAAAGTGAAAGCTCAACAACCCAAAAGATAAATGGGCAAAAGATACGAACAGTTGAAAGATAATGCTTAACCTCAGTTAAAGCAAATAAAATCCATAGTTGAGACTCCATTCTCTAGCAGTCAATTTTCAAATAAATTTCAATAGCAGCTACTAAAGGAATGGAGAAACAGGCACACATTGGTTTAGAGAAAACTGGTATAATCATTAAGGAGGGCAATGTAGTATTTAAAAGACATTTTGACTGAGCAATTCCAATGCAAGCAAAAGAATGTTTTGTGACACTAAAATTATGATATTCCAATTTTAATGCTAAGAATAGTCAGCCTTGGCCATGTAGCTCAGTTGGTTAGAGCAGCCTCCCAATTTGCCAAGTTGTGGGTTCAGTCCCCATTCCAGGCATATATAAGAATCAGCCAATGAAATGCATAATTAAGTGGAACAAATTGATGTTTCTCCGTCCTCTCTAAAGTCAATAGATTAAAAGATACAAGCAGTCTGACTGCTTTTTCTGACAGACCACATGGCCTATAAGCCTAAAATTTCATTTGTCCCTTTACAGAAGCTTTGCCTGCTCCCTGCTCTAGAATAGCATTGTATAAAAAAGATTTATGCAATCACAAAAATGTTCTCCCAGTTGTCCACTAGCTAAGTGTAGATAGTAAGGTTGAGAAAGGGAATGTAGCTTATGGCTATTAAACAGTGGACAGCATAGCTCTAGAAAACAAAGGGTTTATTTTAAACTGCACATAATTTTACATGCATAGAGTAATATGTGCATGAATTTTTTATCACTGCTTTAAATAGAAAAAAATAGGGAAATTCCTAAATTGTAAGTTGGAAGAACATTGGTTAAATTTTATACCATCCATATAATGGAATACTAGGCAGACTTAATGAAAGATAAACAAAGAAGTAAAACGAGAACAGTGTACAGTCTTAAAGCTTTGTTTAATGTATCACTGCACAACAAAGCACCTTAAAACTTTGTACTAGTTCAAACAGGTATTAAACTAATGTGGGTTAATTGGACTTAGCTGGGGCTACAGCTACTTAGCTGGCTGCTTCCGTTTGCCTGGCAGTTGGCCCTGACTGTCACCAGGAGCTCAGCTGGGCCTCTACACTGAAATGCCGTGGTTCTGTTGATGTGTGGACTTCTCATATTGGTTGAGATTTTCACCACATGGCAACTGGGTTCCAGGTGGGTGAAAGCAGACCTTAAAAGTCACTTACGCATTCTGTTGGTCAAAACCAATTATAGGTACCTTCCAGATTCGAGTAGAGGGGAAATTGATTTCTCTAGTCCATGAGAAGAGTAGAATTCATGGCTGTCATATTTAATTCATCATATTATGTGCTCACACAAACTGTTTAGATATTTACCCTGGCCAGGTGGCTCAACTAGGGCATTGTCCCGATGTGCCAAGGTTTTGAGTTCAATCCAGAGTCAGGGCACATACAGGAGTCAACCAGTGAATGCATAAAGGGGTAGAACGACAATGTTTTTCTCCCTCTCTGTCTCTAAAATCAATAATTAAAGATAATTTTTAATGTTCATATATTTATAGAAAATCCTTAGAATACACAAGAAACGGTTGCTAGTGGTTGTGTTCTTGTAGGGAAATACAAGTTGAAGAGAAAGTCCGTTGTGTTCTTTGAGTTTTATTATATGTATTCCCTATTCAAAAGCTCCTCTTTAAGTCCCTTCTCTGCCTCCACTGATGAGAGAACCACTGATTAACAGTTTTCTGCTTTGAAATAACCTAAAGTATTGGAAAGATGGTAGACTGCCAGGAGATTCTGAGACCACAGGTCTGCTGAAGACACTACAATATAATGCTCAAAAGCTGGGTTCAGATTTATATAGAACTATGTTCGGGTTCAAATCCTGGCTTTTTAGTTTCATGACCTTAGGCAAGGCTTTTTTTTGTTGTTTTTTTTTTTGTTTGTTTGTTTAAGATTTTATTTATTTTTAGAGAGGAAGAAAGAAAGCGGGGAGAAACACCCATCAGCTGCCTCTCAAACACCCCCAACCAGCATGTGCCCTGACCAGGAATCAACTGAAGACCTTTTGATTTTGGGGACAATGCCCAACCCACTGAGCCGCACCAGTCAGGGCTAGGCAAGCTTTTAATCTCTTATGTAAAACAGGAATAATGGCACCTGACCCTGAAAATTATATTGCATTATCAGCTGCTTAGTGATTGCGTGGTGTCAAAATACCAGGTTTGCCAAAAGTCCATTTAGTTTTTCCATAAAAGACTCATTTTTCATTTTCACCAATATATAGTGATTTGGGTATTTTGAGTATGTCATCTATCTCCTGCATGGTATAATGTTGATCTCAGTAATGTCTCAATTTGATCTCTGTCAGCCTCAGCTGGTCTACCAACTGTGAAGCATCATCTAGCGAGAAATCTCTAGCAGTAAACTTTGCGAACAAAGTTTAAGATTTTATTTATTTGTTTTTAGAGAGAAGAGAAGGGAGAAAGAGGGAGAGAAACATCAATGTGTGAGAGATACATCAATCTGTTGCCTCTCGTATGCCCCCAACTGGGGATCGGGGCTACAACCCAGGAATGTACTCTAACCAGGAATCAAACCAGCGACCTTTCAGTTCACAGGCAGGAACTCAATCCACTGTGCCACAGCAGCCAGGGCACAAATGACTTTTGACATGTTCAGTCAGCCACAGCACCTTCTCCATAACTTTTTTGCATTTCAGTTGTGTTTTTACCTTTCTTGAAATAATAAAGCATAATAGGCTGAAAATGTTGCATATCTTCCACCTTCAATATTAAAATGGCTAGACAGAAATTCACCAATTTTGATGTTTTTTTTAAATGCACACTGATATGACAGCTGTCACTATACAATCTAACAAAATTGTTTCAAATAAAGTTAAAGACAACTAAGTAAGTACTACTATAGCCATCTTACGGAAAAAACCTAACAAACTTTCTTGCCAACACGATGCGTGTCTTCAGTGTCTCTTGTGCTCAAACCTGCAAACGCCTTCATTATCAGCTCAAATTGAGATGCTGTTACTTACACTTGAATTTAGCCAAAAGGCCAAAAACTGATTATCCTGTTATTTAAAGGCTTATGTAATAGGCCCTGGCATGGCAGCTGAGTTGGTTAGAGCACCCATACACCAACGTTGCAGGTTTAATCCCTGGTCAGGGCACATACAAGAATCAACCAATGGCCCTGACCAGTGTGGCTCAGTTGGTTGGGCGTCACCTGCAAAGTGAAAGGTCACTGGTTGGTTTGTTTCCTGGTCACAGCACATGCCTGTGTTGTGGGTTCAGTCCCCAGTCAAGGCACATGTGAGAGACAACCAACCAATGTTTCTCTCCCTCTCTTTCTCCCTCCCTTCTCTCTCTAAAAATAATGCATATGTCATTCATTATCGAACAACAAATTGATGTTTCTAAAATCAATAAACACAAAATTTTAAAGGCTTATATAACTGTACCAAACTTGTCACTTAGACCTATCAAAGTCTCAGTAGATATTCTTGCTTTGTAGCCACCTTCATTACCATCCCTGGTACTCACCATACTCACTCTCCAGTAACACAAACATGAATAGATCTCTTGATCCATCTCTTCTCAGACACAGGTTCACCTTGAGGCCAGACTCCTTGTCCAAACTCCTTCATCAGACCATGATGGTCAAGTTGGCAATTGCTCTTACCCATCATTTTACCCCACTTTAAAAATATATATATATATTTTTTAATCTTCAACTGAGGACATTTTTTCATTGCTTTTACAGAGAGGAAGGGGGAGAGAAACATCAATTGGTTGCATCCCATTTAGGCCTCAACCTGGGAATGAACACACAACCTAGGAATGTGCCCTGACCAGGAAGTGAACCTGCAACCTTTTAGTTAAGAGACAATGCTCCAACCAACTGAGCCACACCAGCCAGGGCATATCCCCACTTTTTTTTTCTGTTTAATTGATTTTTAGAGAGAAAGAGAAGCATACATTGCTCTGTTGTTCCACCCACTCACACATTTGTTGGCTCCCTCTGGCTCCAACCAGAACAGATCCTGCAACCCTGGTGCATCAGGATGATGTTGCAACCAAGCTACCAGGCCAGGGCTATCCCCACTTTTATACAGTGCCCTTCATGAAATAGGCACTTGATGACTGAAATCTTGTTTTTGGTTTCCAATGTATCTTTTTGCTGATGAGCCACTAAGCAGATTCTAAATAAATAACTACTCAGTTGAAAAAGTTTGACTTTTCTTCTTACAATCACCAGATGGCATTACAGCCTTATACAAAAGCGTAAGTACATATCCGAACTAAGATGCATTCATGTTTGTTTCTGTCTCCAGAAGAGTAGAGCTTTTCCTCTAAGAACTGGGCACAACATAAAGGGACATCTTCGCCAAGATAAGCTGGAATCAAAAGGCATGGTAGAAAGCATATCTGGTTTTGAGTAGAAGACCCAAGATTCACTGGAAAATTAGGATCCCCCAAAATTTCATTCCAAAGCTGAATATGCAGTATGGCTTAAACATTTATTCAAGGGAGCCCCATGCCTTGAAATGCCTTTTCAAAACCTGTAGAAAATCATAAAGCATACCTGGAGGTGTGGGACTGTAATTCCAGTCTTCACATTGGCTACTTAAAATTTTCATTGGTACAACTCTAAACCTCTCAACAGAAAACTTAGTCACAGAAGATTGAAGTCACCTGACTATAATTCCCATATGTTCAAACCTGGTGAAAACAGCATCATCTGCTACATATCTCCTGTTACAGTGAAGACATGTTTCCTTCCAATCCCATTATTTTAGGAGCATGCATTATGAATTATCCTTTCTCTTCCCTGTTTTTTCAACCAATTCGACCTAAGATGCCCTTCCTGCCAACTTAAGTGTGCTCAAAATTTCCCACAGTGAAACAAAAAACCTCCCTTAACCCTGCTTTCTCCTCCAGTCTCTTAATAACCAGCCTCTTCTGCATTGGGTAGTTTCCATCTTCTGCTTCCTATAAACTTCAGCACCTCCAATCTGATTTCTTCTGCTTTACTGGAAGCAATTCAATGTTAATAATGATGCCCATGTTCCTGACTCTTGGAGATGGTTTCAGTCTTAGTCTGACCTTGATACTCTTTGACTCTGTTGATCATTTTGTCATGTTCTGGCTGTCAAAGCAGCAAAATTTCTGTGTCTTCTCTTTTGCCGTATTTTTTTTTATTGCTCCCCCCAACCCCCCTCCCAACTTGATCTCCTGTGCCATTCAACTCCACCTAGTTCGTTTTTCAAGCCTTGTTCCTAAGGCCTCCATTCACCACTATAAATTCCCATTGCTTCATTTATATCAAGTCAAATTTGCCACTAACGCATACCCTTTTCTCCAAGCTCAAGACCTGTAAATACCACTCCTGACTTTAAAAATTGATTGCAGACTCAACTTGCCTATTGTCTTCTCAGCTGAAACATTTTCCATTTGCCACCTCAATAGCACTGCTAACTTTAGAGTTGTCATTCATCCATGACACTTCTCTTCCTCATCTTCCTTATCCATTCAAATTAACAGTACTAGCTACTTTTTGTCCTAAATAATCTCTTCAATTTTCTGCTTGTCTCTACTCTTCTCAATCTATGTATGCCCCTCCACTATCTTCACAGTGGACCCAGAATAATTTTTCAAAGATGAGACTTTGACCGAGCACACTTAAGATTACAAAAACTGGAATGCTATTAAATCAGGACTTGTACTCAGATTTACTTCAGACTTCAAAAGACGACTGTCCCTCTGCTTTTACATTTGAAACCCCAGGGCAAGGACTATTTCCCCGCAGATTTACCTATGCAATTTATCAAAGTCCGCCACAGGTTTTTCACACGTGCTATTCCTTTGCTCATAGAGAACCTATCATTCTCGAGAGTGTTTTACATTTAGTCAAATTCACCAATTGGCGATGGCGGTCTTTTCGGCGGGATGAGTTCGTTCTCTTACGCATCAAAGACCACCCTACACAGAATTCCTGATAGTAAAAGACAGCCAAAATGGTGTCGGCTTCCTACAATTCCTCGGCGAATAATCAAATTACCTGAGGATGGAAATCAGGTCTAAGCCAGGGACTCCCGCGACTCGATTCTAACATATATCCTATTTAAATTTTACACCATGCAGTTTAAGGGTTTAGAGAAGGTTTTGGAGGCCAATGGGTCTCGAACCCGAAAATAACTGCTCCCCTACTTCCCGCCATCCGCGGGTTCCAGGATTACAGAACAACGACCGCAGCAGAGAAGGCGAACGCTGGGGAGGGGGAGGGGCCTGGCGCGCGCAAAGCCGAGATCTGAGGTGGGTGGGGGCAAGCTCTCTCGCGAGAGTGGGTTCTTTAGCTGCTGCCACTGCCGCCACCTCTTACCAGCGCCGTTGCTGCGAGGGATTGTGGGAGCCTCCGCGTCCCGCTTGCTAGGAGAGAGGTAGCTCTCCTTTTCCCTCTCCCTTTTCTTAAGGTAGGCGTTAAGCTGGTAAGAATCGGGGTGGGGTGGCCGGGGGCTCTCCGCATCTGTCGGGAGGAGGCAGCAACGGCGACAGGGGCTGCGGGGAGCCGGCGGCGCGCCTTGCTCGCTCGCTCCCGCTCGCCCGCTCTGCCTCCCTCCTCTGCGTATGTGAGCCGCCTCATCGGCGGCCGCCATGTTAGGAGCGCAGTGGCGGCGCAACCAGTCTCCTCGGGTGGCTGAGGTGAGCGGTCCGGGAGGGAGACATGCGGCCAGCCAAGGGCTTGGGGCGCAGTGGTATCGGGGGGCGCCGAGGGCAGCGGATCAGCTGAGCTTCCCGCGTCCTGGACTTTCTGTGGGCGGGGGCGGAACGACGAGCCCGTTACACGCGAGCAGCAGCGTTGAGAAGGGAGGAGCACTGGAGGCCTAAGGGACCGACTGCCCTTCTGGGGCCTGCCATTTGGGGAGGATAATTAAGATAGCGAAGTCCTTGGGTAGTGCCCGTTCCACATGTCTGCTTTATTTTTTCCACTTTGGGCCTGAAAATGCTTCCCAAAATGGAGGATTTCGCAGACTGAAAAGCTTGGCGGTTTAAGCGGCTTGTGTTTTTTGTTTGTTTGTTTTTCCGGTGTCAAGGCCTTCGCTCTGCTCCTCGCCCATCGCTTCAGAGCGCCTCCTAAGACTCCACTGCTGCCCCCCCCCCCGCCCACACATGCACGCGCTATTTTAGCCGGACCTCAGAAACAATTCCTCCCCACCCCCAAGCGCTTAAAAATGGCCGAAAAATGAAACGTTAACGCTTGTTTTTCATATTGCGTCGTGGATAAAGCCATCTGCAGTACGCTGCAAGGCACGAGATTTGTTGTTCTTTAAAGATTAACCTCGCTTCCTTTTCGCTTTATAAAAATATTATAAATCTAGGTTCCTCTAGAGAGGATCGTGTCGTATGGGACCTTCCGGTTTCCAGACAAAGGGTTTGGAGTGGTGTAGGCTTCTCATCGTTGTTCTTTTCATTGCCAGCGCTATGCAGTGTTTTTTTTTTTGTGTGTTCTACAGGGACTTTTACCATTTACCGTAGAGGACTATTTCCTTTGTGTTTATACAGTTCTGCAGCCCTATTCTGTGAAATATTTCTATTGGCCCAATTACAATTTTTCCATCCAGATATTTCTAGAATGGTTATGGAGATTCCGAAATTTCTAGTCTTTTCAAGTGCGCTGGAGTAATGTGAGAGTCGTTGATTTCCCAGGTCGTAGTCGATTTTGTATTGATGCTGTGTTTTGCTTGTTGAAGAGGGCTTGGATGAAGATTTTTAAATGGTAAGACAGTTTTCTCCTAAGCAAATGTAAACTGTACTCGGCGGGCAAAAATATCTGAGGCTTAAATGTTCAGAATAAAATTTCCTTTTAATAACTCAAAGATTAGTCACGCAATCTATAGACGTAAGTTTTTCAACATTAGCATTGTTTTAGTAATCAAGAAGGCAGGGAAGACTGTTGGGAGAAAGCTTTGTGGTGTCTACTACTGTAAGAATATTTCTGCAAACTCGAAATTAAGCACAAATGAAGTGTTCACATTCAGATTTTTCTGGTTGGTTACGTAACGATTTGGAAAAGTAGTCTTTAGCCTGATGTTTGTGTTGAAGTGCTTTAAATTTATATTTTTTCTTTTACATTTAACATTATATTCTAATATTAGTGTATACTTTACCCAGACAGGAAATTTTCTTTTTATCATCTTTACATACCTCTCTTCTCAGCAGTGTGTAAGTGGGGTTGCTTTTATGTAGCGTTGTGAACTAATTAAGGATTTAACCACCCTTGATCTGAATATCATGTGTTAAAGGAGTCTTTAAATATATTTATTTTGCTAATACTTTTAGGGAAGTTTAAACACTAATATTATAAGTCAGTTAATGACAACAAATTTTAACAATGGAGGGGTGCAAAGAAAATGTTGCATAATTTTAGAAATAAAATGTAGTTCATATCATTAATTTTATAGAAGGTCAAACCCCAAGGAAGTTGTACATAAATGTTAATCTCAGTTATTAAGCATATTAAAAACCTAAAAGATTCAACATTTGGAGATCTCATTATTGTGTGGCTATCAAATGTAAATATACAGTTATAAAGAGAGAGTAGTGACAGGGAAATGATAACAGGATATAGCATAAATTGGAAAGAAAGAAAATGTAATAAAACTTTGCTGATGCCATATTTAATATTTTGTTATTTAAAGGAGTATGTAAATAATCATAAAAATAGGAATATACCCCAAAATGTTAGCTCTGAATGTTGGCGTTGTGTGATTTGTATTTACTTCCTTGCGTTTTTCTGAAATTTCCTCAAGAAATTATATTTACTTTTGTAATGAAGGGAAGGAAAGGAAACATTTTTGTAAATGTTACAAGTGCTGAAAAGACCAGAGTTTTGGTTTGTGTTTTTTTGTTTTTGTTTTTTGTTTGTTTTTTAGGATCCTCATGTATTTTTAATGGGAATTGTTAGAAGTGAGCCAGCATCTTGAAGTCTGAAATGCAGTTTACAAGTGACAAAAAGTAGTAGTTCTTACTGTCTAAGATACTCATTATTATATGTAGATACACACAAGAATCAGAAAACATTCTTATTTTAAAATACTAAGTTTGCTATTACTGGGACTAATGCTATTTAGTTTACAATATGAATCATAGCCATTAGTTATTTTACAAATGAGAAAAACCAAAGAATTGGATAAGAACTTATTAGATGTTCTTAGCACATCTTTTGCTTTTATATACTTCATTTAGTTAGAATTACATTAAGTGTCCCACACTTGTGGCAATGTGTTCTGAGTGTACATGACTGGCTTTTGAATAGAGGATACTAAATTCTTTGGGGGTGGGGTAAAAGGTTGTAGATGGTGTAGTTTTGCTCTTTTAATTCGTAGTTATATGGTGAGCCCTTTCCACTGAATCAATGAAAATTTTGTAAAAGCTAGTCTCTTTACAGGCTAATTGATATAAAATACTTGTGGTGTTTTTTTTTTTTTCTTCAAAGATTTTAAAGTGGCATATTTTTGACATTTTCTTTGATCTAGAGTCCCAATTAGTCTGTAGTACATATCTTAGGCAGAAATCCATTAGTGGGAAAACAAAAAAGGGTGCCATGGTGGGAGCTGGGTGTAGTTCTTCCCAGCTACTGCTCTTCAGTACACTGCTGGATAAGAAAAGCAAGGGTTGAGGGGACCACCTGTAGTGGATGTCATAGTGGGCAGGTAGTAAATGCAGCAGACATGGAAAGTAGTAAATTGATAGAAGGGTCTGAAATAGGATCTCTGATTTGCAGTATCATAGATTGCTAATGAAGAACTTGCTCATTTTTCAAGGTGATTTGTATGGTTTTTCTCCCTCCCTCCCCCTTTGTGGGGATTACTGGGATATTAAATATTGTCCTTTGGTATAGAAGAACCTATACCATGTGTGGAATTTTAAAGTCAGGTGTTTGAGCAGGCAATGGTTGGAAAAGGAATAGCAATAACAAATACAAACATTTGTATTGGGTTGTAGAAAAGGTCCCTTTAGTTTTTCCTGTAAAATAAATGACACCTTTTTTATTTTCACTAATAACTATTGATTTGGATATTTTGAATATGTTGGCTATCTCCTGCTATTGGATTCCAGTGGGTAGAGGCCAGGGGTGCTGCTAAACATCTTCAATGCATAAGACAGCCTACAGCAAAGAAGTATTTGGCCAGATGTTAGCAGTACCAAGAAACTTCCCAAACCACTTTTGACACGTTCAATCAGTCACAGCACCTCCTCCAAACACTGCACAAATCTTTTTTTGCATTTCAGTTGCGTTTTTGCCTTTCTTGAAATAATAAAACATAATATGCCAAAAATGTTTTGTGTCTCCTTTCATCTCCAGAATTAAAATGGCTGCAAAAAAATTGCCAATTTTGATAAGGTTTGTGTGTGTGTGTACGCGTGCGCTGATGTGACAGCTGTCACAATGCAGTCTTATCAAAATTGTTTTGATTAAAGATAGCTAAGCGCTACTAGAACCATTGTATGGCAAACATAATGGACTTTTTGGCCAACCCAGTGCTTAAAGTATTCTTGCTGTGAGTTGAGAAACCTCAGAATAACTTCAGTGCTTAACTGTGCCCTTGTAAGGGCTGTGGGATTCTGGAAAAGCACCATGAAGGAGGCAGTTTTACACTTAAATGTCAGGAGACACCAAGAAATTTTAATAGTCCTCTTGGTAAGTCTAGAAACTGGAAACAGCCTAAATGTTAATCAGTTGCAGAATAGATAAGTGTATGTACCATAATAGTATCAATAGTGCAATGAAAATGTGAGGGGAGAGAGGCATTCTTGGTAATAATTTGTACAGGTACTGAGCAGCCTCTGTGACTGCTCTTAAAATGACCTCTCATAAGGTGTTGGTGTATGGGGGAAAGTAGGTTTAGGTAAGTAGGAGGCAACCAGTATATGAAAGGCATTGAAAACCATAGTGTGAACTTCATGTGGTAAGTAGTGAGGTGTGTAGTATGTTTTTCAAGCAGGAGGAGTGGAAGATGATGAGTGATGTTTTCGGAAGTTTATATTGGAATCTGAACATGGGTGGATGCATGCAAGAAGGCCACCCAAAAGGCAGCAGGACTGAAGATCTCCAGTAAGGTTATGGCAGAGGAAATAGAGAGGTAAGGACTTTGTTCTGGAGAATTAGAAGGTAATTTAAAGGTAGATTGGCATGGAGAATGAAGAAGGTAGAGGTTTAATTTGTCCACTTTAACTAGAATTCACTTCTGCTTTGATTTTACTTGTATAAGCTACTACCAGTCTTTAAATCTGATCTTTTAAGCTGATTTCAGGTTTGGTAAAAAAGTTTAAATAAGAATTCTGACTTTCATAGAAATAGATGGGACATAAAGATACAGTGCAAATGAAAGGTTTATAAGCTCTTTATGCATATATCTCTTGGTCAGTACTTTCATCTCTAAAGTTTGTTTTCTCCTTGGTCTTGAGAATCAGATTACATAGATGATTGTGAGCTTACCATGTGACATACACCATTCTAGGTATTTTATGTAGACTAATTTATTAAATCTTAACAGTCTTGTGAAATAGTTATTTTTATTCCCATTTTACATGTTGGAAGCAAGTAATTTGCCCAAGGTCACACAGCTATTTTGTAATAGAACCAGGATTTAAATCAAGGTATTATGAGCTCCAAAAATCTCAGTATATACTCCCAAATCAAAGAATTGTATAAGTGTTTGTGGAAGCCAGGAAAGTAGGACATAAAGTGAGGGTAGGGATAAATCTAAAGTGTGCAGAATGGTGCCTTGATGAAAACTACTAAATTTGCTATATATAAGTAGAGAAAAGAGTAAGCCATGTTAGTAGTATCGGATCAAATAAAAGAGTCAAAATTGTCCAGTAAGTGAAATAACTTTATATCCTGTAGTATGGGTTTATTAATTAGTTTTGTTTGTTGCTTAAATTGTAAAATGTTTGATGTCTAATTGAAAGTCACTAGGAAAACAATTTTAAAGCTAGGAAGAAGAAAAGTATTCCAAGTCTGAATAGGAATTCTTTCTACTGATTAACATATTTTCTATTTTAGCAGCTGAAGGCACTTTGCAACACTTTGATCAAGAGTGGTCTAGAAGTTGAATCCAGGTCTATAAGATGGATTAAGAGCAATAGTCTTAAAGCACTTAAGAATACAAATTGTGGTGGTGGTGGTTTTCCGGCCTTTTTGGCACTACATTTTATAATGTCCAACTTTCCTATTATGTGATGAGGCACATCTTGCATGTATTGCTTTATACAAAACTAGAAAATAATAGAGCTGAGGCTTTATTTCCTAAGGGGTTTACTATTTAAATTAATTTTTTTAAAAAACTCATGAGTGCCTAAAAACTCATAGGTTTTTTTAAAAACTCATAGGTTTTTTTAAAAACCTATGAGTGCCTTTTAAGTCACTCATAGGTATGCGTTAGTGATATGAAACTATGCACTGAAGAGTAGATAAAGTACAAGGTTTTAAAGTAGCTTAAGCTCTGTAAAAAAAACTGAGTAGTTCTCCATATATTGTTTTTGGAAAATTAAACTCTTAAGTGAAATAAAAGTTATAAAATATATTGAGAAAATAATTGGTGGTGACTAACTTTAAAATGAAAATTTACTAACACTTTAAAATGGAAAGTTGATAAACTGCTTATAAAATTAACAAGCAAGAAAACTTAAAGGAATTACTAACCTAACCCTGATTTTATGCAAAGTTCCAGGCACCATTTCCAGTATTTTCAGCAGTTTTCTCATGGATACCAGCAATCTATACTTCTTTTAAAAATTGATTTGAAAAAGAGAAGGAAACAGATTTATTGTTCCACCCATTTATTCATTCATTGGTTGCTTCGTGTATGTGCTCTGGCCAGGGATTGAACCTGCAACATTGGTATATCGGGCTGACGCTCTAACCGCCTAAGCTAGCTGGCCAGGGCCTAATCCCGTGCTTTTAGTTGGAAATGATTAAGGTGCTTGGTTTAAAAGTTGTGACCACAGGAATCGATGCTTTTATTTTTGTGATTGACAAAAATTAAACAGCTATCTTTCTAAATGATGCTTCTTTGAAATTACTAATAGTGCGCAATCCTTGCCCTCTATGATTGATACGGTTAGGGCATTTTTGCTGTCACTGGTATTGTTGGTTACTTCCTTAAACATATTTGGCATATTTCCATAAGAATAAGTTAACAAATCAAGGATGTTTGACCTTGATAAAACATTTGGGAAATCTGAAAATTTCTTGTACTTTTTGTGTTTTTTAATTCAGAAGGGAGCATACTGTAAGAAACTAGAATTTTCTGGCTGGTGCTTGTAAGTTTTTATGTGAGAAGGGTTAAAATAATGTCAGCATGAAGGTGTTTTTTCCTGGATATCTCTACAAATTTATGGTTCTGTCACCTTAAAATTAGTTGTTTTAAGGAAGTAATTCACACAGTTAAGAGCATAGCTAAAGATCCATATGGTAGTAGATGCCATTAAAACATAGCATTTTAAAATTTTGAATTTAGAAGCCAAAGATTTTCTTCTGTAATATCTTTTAAAGAATTAAAGTCTTTATGCTTGCTTTGTAATTGTGCTAAATAAATAACGCTCTGAAGGAATGAATAATAGGACTAACGGGTAATTTTATTTTTCATAGGAGAAAATCTAGATACGGAACAACCATTTGCTTTTGTTCTTTATGAACTTTCTGAGTGTGTTAAGCTTTATTTTCTGAAATATTTTAGTATTCCACTTCTTTTAATTGGAGACAATCTAGTAAAGAATATCAGATAGCTAACTATTCATGGAGTGGGAGGATTGAATATTACTAACTCAAAGTTAATTCTTAACCATGCATACAAGTAATATTTGTTCAGATGTGGAATATGAAGCTGGCATATTTAGTAGCATTTACAGTTAGTCCATAAACTAGCTTTAAGTTCTAGGTTAATTATTTAATAGAATTGTCTATGGAAATGAGTTTTAAGCTTGTTTGTTAAGAATTTGACCTGGCTGGTGTGACTCTGGATTGAGCACCGGCCTGCAAACCACTGGGTCACAGGTTCAATTCCTGGTCAGGGCACATGCCTGGGTTGCAGACCAGGTCCCCCAGTAGGGGGTGCGCAGGAGGCCACCACACATTGATGTCTCTCCCTTTCTTTCTTTCTCCCTCTCTTCCCCTCTATCTAAAAATAAAATAAATAGAATCTTTTAAAAAAGTTAATATGAGTATGTACCCTGGGTGGTGTGGTCTGGTGGAATGAGTGCTGGCCTATGAACCAAAAGGTTGCTGGTTCGATTCCAGGTCAGGGCATATGCCTGGGTTGCATGCCAGGTCCCCAGTTGGAGGTGTGCGAGAAGCAACTGGTGAATGTTTCTCTTGCACATGGATGTTTCTGTCCCTTTTTTCTCCCTTACTTTCCCTCTTTTTACAAATAAAATTTTAAAAGAAAAAATGAATTTGAGTATCAGATTGTAGTAAATAGCATTTGTGAAGCCTAATTATGGATAATGATAACCCTTCTTTTTTAATGTTTTCCTTACTTGGGAGTGAAGATACTTTCTTGTAAGTGAAAGGTTCTAAAATGGATAAATAAGGTTTTGACATTGCATTTTAGACTTCTCTTCAAGGATCTATTTTCAAACTTTTATTAACCTCTAGTGTACTATGAAAAGGCAATTTTATTATTATGGGGGTAAAATTACAGTAAAAGAAGCTACTCTTAAAAGTCTTGTACTAAACATCCAGTGTTGTGCTAACTTTAATAGGCAGTAGTTTTTGCTTAAACGAGCCTTTTAAAATGGCTTGTCTTGTGTTTACCATTGACCAAAGATGCTAAAGATACTCTTTATTTAAGGTCTTTAAACAGTGTTGTCATGTCTAATTTCTCTTAGTTTCTTTGTTCTAATGAAAAAAATTAAGACTCTTGTTTAATTATATGTGTTTCAAGGGTCTGGGTTGATTTCCTTTTCCGTTATAATAATCTTGTGTCATTGTGTGGGGATGTATTTAAGTTGAAACTCTGAGTCAAAAAATACTTAAGGTTATTAATGAAATTGCAAGTCGTCATGGAATTTACATTTTTTTTGTCTTGCCCTTTTTCTGACATCCATTTTCTGTTTTAAGGTTATCTTCTACCTTCTCTTAACCTTTCTTTTTTGCAGATCCATTGTTTTCATTGTATCTTACAAAGAAAAGTAATTGAGGTCTCTAATCCAACAAGCATTTTCTTAAAATGTGATGAATTTCAAAGTTTTACGCATGATCATAATACTATTGTATAATTTCCCTGAGGGAAAAGAATAGTTCTTTTTAAAAACTGGCTTTTCAATAATACAAAGCTTTGACTATAACATGAAGAGCAAACTTCCAATTAATAATAACATTGGTACTTTGAAAAACTGATTCTGAAAACCCTGTAAAAGTTTTGATCTTCTACAATAAAGTATACATGAAAATTTAGAAGGTACTACCAATGTTTTTACACAGTATTTCAAAGGCTTTCTGTATGGCGTTTATAAAACATATCAAAGAAACTTTCATCCAAAGAAGTCCACTTACTCTTGTCTTTATTTTTATTAATCTTATCTAAAGCGTATGTAGTTTATATAGTGGATCTCATCCAGAACTAGTTTCTTTGATGTCCTTTCTCAAGTTCATCTTTCTTGGTGTGCAAAAACATCTGTAATTCAGTCACCTCTGATAGCATTTCTGTGTCTTTTTAACTTTTTTACATCTTTTTGTAAAATGTAGTCCTGCCTGTAACCTTTTTTGAAAAGTGCTTCCTCTACCACTGTATTTGTCCAGTTTTTCCTTGCTTTATTCTATCATTGGTGGGATTGGTTCCATAATAGACATAGCTATTGACTGTTGCCTGGTTTTTACTAATAAAGTTAATGATCAAACATAAAACTTGACTGAACAAAGCCTTTACATAGAATTCCACAGCAAACAATTCAACTTCTGTATGTAGTTGTGATTATAAAAAATTGTTTCATCAAGGCCATTTGTTATGTACATCGTTCAATAATTTTATGAGAATCATGTGTAAATACTTTGCAGATTCCTACATAACTTTCTGAGGTAAAAATAAAATGAAAATAATTACATCTCAAAGAACAACTTTGGTGATTGTATTCAGAATTTAAATTTTTCAGTTGATTATGGCTATTCTTGGCGAAAGTTTCCAGAAGTCTACGCAAGCAAGATCTTGTTTTCATTTTTTACCTGTTTTGAGCTCTAGAGGTGCTGAAGCCCTGAACATTAAAAAGTGTTGGTGGATGCTAATTTGGGGAATTTCACTTCTTTAAATCACCTACACTTCTGTATTTGGGATTTTTTTCTTGGGAGGTCTCTTATTTCTATACTCACCATACTTAGTTCTTACCTTATAAGATTAGAAATGAAATAAACACTGCCTAACATAGGGTAGACAGTGAGAAGGCAGTTATATGGCCCAAATTTGTGCAGAAATCCTTGAACTGTAGGAAGTCACTTAATTTTCTTCACATCTGTCTTCACCTCAAATTGATTTTGCTGTATAAAGATCTCAGCTATTGGGTTTGGTCTTAGATCTTATACTAGGTACTTGACACCTAAACTTCACTTGTGATTTTACTTGGTTCTTTCTGATACTTAATAATAGGTCTCATTTTCTAAAGCAGAATACGACTGATTCATCTTTGACTTGTTGACATTGATTTTTTTTTTTTGTTTTGTTTTTAGTCTTCTAGGACTTAAGCATCATACTATAGGGTGTATTTTTATTCTTCTGAAAGAAGAGGCCCATCTATATTTTTACCAAAATTTTGATGTACTCAGACATCTAACCCTTCGATTGAAATGTTTTTAAATTTAGTATGGAATTCCCTTTAATAGTAAAACTTTAGCATGAATGACTACTTTTTAAATATATGCAGGCTCTGCATACATCTGGAATCTGTTTAAGATACATAATAAATTCCTTGTTAAGTTTGAGATCTTGAATGTTTTTTTTTTTTTTAATCAACATGATGCATAAGTTTTTTTCTTTAAAAAACGGCATCTACTTAAAGGGATTTATGACTAAAATTGCTTATTTTTCTACAGAGTTGTCTGCTGGTTCTCAGCTTGAAGAAGATTCTACAGTCCTTATTGATCCTTTTTCTTGGCGTTACCATTTTTTGAAGCACAGTTAACCTAGTTTTCTAGTTTGAGCTTTCTTTTTGGCCATCTTTAAAAAAAAATTTTTTTTTTTAATCTATAAGCTAGACAAGAGATAGTTCTACAATGTCCAAGTCATTCCAGCAGTCATCTCTCGGTAGGGACGCGCAGAGTCATGGGCGTGACCTGTCTGCAGCAGGAATAGGCCTTCTTGCTGCTGCTACCCAGTCTTTAAGTATGCCAGCATCTCTTGGAAGGATGAACCAGGGTACTGCACGCCTTGCTAGTTTAATGAATCTTGGAATGAGTTCTTCATTGAATCAACAAGGAGCTCATAGTGCACTGTCTTCTGCTAGTACTTCTTCCCATAATTTGCAGTCTATATTTAACATTGGAAGTAGAGGTCCACTCCCTTTGTCTTCTCAACACCGTGGAGATGCAGACCAGGCCAGTAACATTTTGGCCAGCTTTGGTTTGTCTGCTAGAGACTTAGATGAACTGAGTCGTTATCCAGAGGACAAGATCACTCCTGAGAATTTGCCCCAAATCCTTCTACAACTTAAAAGGAGGAGAACTGAAGAAGGCCCTACATTGAGTTATGGTAGAGATGGCAGATCTGCTACACGGGAGCCACCATACAGAGTACCTAGGGATGATTGGGAAGATAAAAGGCACTTTAGAAGAGATAGTTTTGATGATCGTGGTCCTAGTCTCAACCCAGTGCTTGATTATGACCATGGAAGTCGTTCTCAAGAATCTGGTTATTATGACAGAATGGATTATGAAGATGACAGATTAAGAGATGGAGAAAGGTGTAGGGATGATTCCTTTTTTGGCGAGACTTCGCATAACTATCATAAATTTGACAGTGAGTATGAGAGAATGGGACGTGGTCCTGGCCCCTTACAAGAGAGATCTCTCTTTGAGAAAAAGAGGGGCGCTCCTCCAAGTAGCAATATTGAAGACTTCCATGGACTCTTACCGAAGGGTTATCCCCATCTGTGCTCTATATGTGACTTGCCAGTTCATTCTAATAAGGTGAGTTAAAGCAACAGATGCTTCTAATTTCTTTTACATTGTAGTGTCTATTCTGTATTTACCTATATCTTTTACTCTAATTCTGTAGTCTGGTTGATCAAGAATTTTTTATACTTGTGAGAACACTTTATTTGGAAGGTTAATTGTTTTTTGAGCATTTTAAACCAGGGCTTTACATTAATACAATCTGCCTAGATTACTTCTGGCCACAAAGCTGTCATCCACTCGGATTATCTTGTTGGTTTTTGGCATCAGTATATTCTTCTTAATCATATTTAAGCAGTTTTTTTGGTTTTGGGGTTTTTTTGGGGGGGTCTGCTTTGTTGAATTGTTTTAAGTATTTTTGTTTTTTGCAGTCAATGCACTCTGCCATTTAGGATGCTAGATTTTAGCTTTCCATCTGTCTTGATTGCTGATTTGTATGTAGTAAAGATGGATTCTTGAACAATTCTCTTTTTTTCTTTATCTGTGGCTACAGGGAAAGAGTTAATGTAGAGCCCTGGTGTGTGTTTCAGTATGTTTTATATTTTAAATTAGTTCATTCTTTCTTTTTTAATTTCCGTTTAACACAAATTCTCATACTATGACTGGAGTTTTGCATCATTTTTTTCTCCTTTTCCACAACTTTCTTAAACATACTTCAGAACTCACTTTTTATTATCACATACTGCATCTATCCCTTTAGAGACTTAGAAAAATCGACTACTGCAGTATCCTGCTCTATGTTCCTCATAAGCATATTCTTTTTCTGACTTAGGCTTAGACTTCCGGTATAGTCATTTGAGCAAAAAAATAAATAAAGGTATATCGAATTCTCCTTTGCTTTAATTATCACATCTGGCAAAATGGGAACTTTTTCAAAATGCCCTTTTAAATATGTTGTCCTTTCTCTTGCAATGTTGCTATTTTACTTATTCTCTGATTTTTTTTTTTTCAATATACAGTGCAGTTGACTTAAAAGTCAGCATTATAGCACTCTACTAGCTTGATCTATAGAATCTGACCATCTGTTTTTCCTGATGTGCTGCATAGTTAATTGTATTTAACGGGAACATGTTGCTGCCATGAAATTGATGGTTACTGTTACATGGATTTTTTTAATTTACAGTAACATCTGGAAAGGTCATTTTCTTATTTATTCCTCTTAAATGGAATTTTTAGTGAGTAGTTTTTTGATAAACTAAGTCATTAATATTAGAGATTTTGTTTAATCTGCATCTTAGTATTTTTGTCTCAGATAACTGAGACGATTTATATTTTAATCTAGAGTACTTTGTCTTTTAAACGTAATTCTTAATATGTATTACAAAAGTCTTCATGTATAGTTTTAAGTACTATACAAGGAATATTTTATAGACAACCAAGGAATATTTTAATCTTTATTTCATACCAAAATCAATAACATTAAATACTAAATTTAAGTTCGTAGATTTTCATTTAAGACAATCCAAAAGTCATAGAAGTTTGGAAATTTTGCTTGGTAGGTGTTTTTGGTGTTGTCTTTTTCAAATTTGTTGGATAATACTATGTACATCATGGAATTTAGGTTTTGTTCAGTACTAAATTTCTAGTTCTAGATCTGATGGGGGCTGATTTAACAAAAGAGGTTCATTAAACTTGTGTGATTCAATATTTTTGTTAACTTCTTGCCCATTTGCAGTAATTGCAATATTGATTGATGTTTTCAGGTAGGATCTCTAAATTCCAAGGAAAATCACTGAAGTGTCTCAAATGAAAGTGATTGTAGGAATTTAAAATCTTTGTTACCATAAGAGTCATCATAAACCAAAACCTGTTGTTAGAAGTCCCCTTTCCCTGACTTTGAGCAGTAATTTAACCTTGTTGCTTGCATATAGAAAATCAATTGCATAAAGGAACAAAAAAAGGAAGCCATGGGAGGACTTGAATAAAAAAAAAATTTATTTTATATATATATGATTAACTTTTCTCCAAATTTTGCTACTTCTAGTTCCTGGGCAATGATATTAATGAATGATAGTAAATAGGTCTAAATTAACATAGAACAGTTTAAAAATTTTGGTGAAACTTGGGGTTCAAGAATAAGGTGTACCCTAACTCTAGTGTAAGAGGTACTTTTAACCCGTAAAAATGCTTAGGCTCTAGCTAGTTTTGGTTTTCTTAGTATCGGGAATATTTAAGAACTAGTTTGCAGAGGCCCTTTGATTCTTTTATTTACAAAGTTTATAATTAGTTGTAAATTGGACCAATTTTAAGAAGTCTAAGCACCTGGATTGATTCTCAATATATTCTAGTTTCCTTAATATAACTGATGTTTTCTGGGTACCTGCCTTATTGGAAAAAAATAATTAAATATTCACATTTAGCAGTGGTCCTTACTTATTTGATAGCTGGTATAGAAACAATGACTTTAGAGAAAATTCCTGTGGCAAAAGTAGATAATGAAAAATTTTTTTAACATTTAATCCTGCTCTCTGGTATTGCTGCATAACTTGGAAAATCTGTTCTTTTCACTTAGTGGTAGCATTAAATAACATACACGATCAAAACTTAGTAAAATGAAATGAGAAACTTTTAGGTGAAGAGCATCCTAATTAGTCATCATTATTTTTGCTATTTTAAGTGACTTTCAGTGATGGTGTTGCTTTTCTTTCTTTCTAGGTCATTTTAGAACATCAAGTTGCTTTTCTACACAACCTCAAATTCTTTCACTTAAAGAAAGCTGCCCTTTCGCTGTCTTGTCACTTGAGTTCATAGTTTTCCTTTTAGTAGTATTCTAGAAGACATGTTATTCTTTGTTCTGCCGTTACAGAATTGCTTCTCCAAATTATCCTTTCTTTATATAACTGTTTTCTGACAGAACTTACGAATTCAGACCATGAATCCTTGTTCTTTATTAATCTGATGTGAGAATTACCTCAATGTAGAATCCAAAGAAAGGGATTTTCAAAAAACCCTTTGACTCTATTAATCTTCACCTTAAACCAAACAGTAAAAGATCAGATGTGGTAATACAGATTAGTATGGGTGGGCTTGGGAGATGTGTAACTGATTGTTTCATCTTGGCCTTCCTTCTGGTCCTTCAGTATTTACAAAGATCAGCCACACTTAGCATAAGTTTGAACCTTTAAAGAGCATGGGGGATTGGATATTAATAATTTCTGTTCAACTAGAGACCCTTTCCATCTCCTATGAATTAGAAACATGCCTTAATAGGCTATCTTACTCCTCTCCCAACATACTTTTCAAGAATGTTTTTAGTTCAGAAAATTCTACATTACTTGTTTAATCCCTCTTCTGGATTTTGTGAACTTTACCTATGGTGCCCCTTCCTTACAGCCATTTTAAAAATGGTCTCAAAACAAGTCAGTGGTCTGTTACTTTACAACTAAAACCTTTTTATATCCCAAATATCTGGATGTACAGCCACCTGGAGAGATTTCTTTGAATTTCTTAGTTTAATAGCCATTATTTTCAAAAGACAATCTGGGTTTGAGAGCTAGATCTTCAAGTTCTGAAAAGTTCCGTTCTGTGTGGATGTATTCCATCTTAGTGCTCTCACAGGATTTTAGTTAATTGTCTTAGGGCATGGGAATGTATGTAAACTTGTAATATAAAGCAGTTTTTAAAATTAGGATCCCATTTATAAGATACAAATCTAAAGCTTTTAAAAAAGACATCTCTTGTAATTTGGTTCCTTCTTTTAATTCAGCTCTAAGTGAGACCCTTTTTAAAAACATTGCCTGACCATGTTTTATATTCTAAATATAATTGTATTAGGTAGTGTGGGTGTTGCAAAAGTTGTTGCCTCATTTTGTGGGAATTTATGAAACAATACTTAAAAAGCAGGAATTGTAAAAACAAGACAGCTTTTATAAGCAGTGTAATAAATAGTTCACTTTTTGAGCACTTTGCTGTGTGCTTGGCACTGTTCTGATAAGCATTTTACCTTTCGTTACTTACTTTTTATAAAACCAAAGGAGAATACTGAATCACAGTGAATGTATTTTGTACCAGGGATTCACATCTAGCAAGTAAGTGAAACCTTGGAAGTGGAATCCAGGCAGTGTGCATCACAGCCTACTTTTCCTAACAACTTTTTCTTATGTTACCTAAAACATATCAATCATATGTGAAATAGGAAAAATATTAATCCCATTAAATTTAAAATAACCAAAAGCAAATATTAACTACAGTGTTTCCTTCATTACAAGTTGGAAACAGGCATTGAAATTTGCTTCTTTATTTTTGCTAAATTACAGTGGGGGCTTAATTTTGGGATAAATGGGGAGCATTTCCTTAGAAAAACCATTTCTGTTTAATCTTAGCTTTTTATATCTGTAGCATACTTGGATCATACCTCAAAGGCTGGATGAAATTAAAGCTTATATCTTTAATTGTTCACATTTAAGGCATCTATTTCCTAGAAAAGTAGATATAAGCATGACTATCATATTTAGAATGCTGTGTAAAAAGGCATTTCTAAAATGACATGAATAATTTAGTTTGGTCTACTATAAATTAACGCCTCGCTGATCTCAAGGTCAGTTACTATTCTTGATCTTTATTAACTCTGTATCTTTTCCCTGTCAAGTCTATTAGTATATTAACCAAATTAATTCAGTTTTTCCAAGAATGTGCTTGGCGTATTTGAGGGCAGGATCAAGATACATGGCTTCGAAGAAATGGTTTTAAATTCAGTATGATTAGTGAATGAGCAGGTGTTTGTACAGCCTATGATACTGCATATAGATTAACATCCTGAGAGTTTGAATGGTTCAAATGAAAATATTGTAGCTTTATTTTTGTTAATTCTACTAATTTACTTTGCTGCAGGAGTGGAGTCAACATATCAATGGAGCAAGTCACAGTCGTCGATGCCAGCTTCTTCTTGAAATGTAGGAGTTTGAAATACCTTTAAAGCATCCTTAATCCTGAATCAGAAACGGCCATTGATTGATTTCTAGAAGTTGGTTATTTACTAGTAATATCCATGTTGTTATTACTGCATAGTTGATACTGCCCAGACATTGCTAGTTAGAATATTAGATTCCGTGATAGTGGTACTTTGTTACTTAATATTTCTACAGTAAATTATCATCAGTCTTTTTTTATACAAAACGAGAGAATTTTTTTAAGATAGCTTTTGATACATAGAATACATGCTCTAAAAATACCAAATATACAAAAGAGGGAAGTCGTTAGCATTTACAAATTAGTTGTTAAGCAAAAGCCCTTAGGATGTATTTTTTGGTTTTGTGATACCTTTGATTCTGATTCCAAGCTAGAATGAAATTGAATTCCTGAAGAATCTTCCTACCTAAGCAGCTGCCCACACAATATCCATTGTCCTGGAATTGCAATTTTTATATATACCTAACTCTGTTGGGGCTGTCCTTTCCAGTGTGCTCTTGGTACTTAAAATGGAGAAAGAAAACCTGTGGTTGGTCCTTCTTTCCCATATAGCCCATACTTCCAATTCCTCATACAATACTTTTCCTTTTTAAGACTTAACAGATAACAGGAAACTTTAATTTTAGCATTAACTACCTACATTTTCAAGCAGTACAGAACAAGTTTTTTGTTTTATTCATTTGGATTAATTTGGAGTTTTGAAATTTTGGGGGGATATATCTATGTATGACATGTTTAAGCTGTAATATTTCTAACACTTAGACTCTCATGTAACTTTATTAATAAGTAATCTCTATTTTAAAGGCCAAACAAGGCTACTTTGTGAAAAGGATAGTTTTATTTTAAAGTTAATTTTCTGGTCTTTTTAAAGCTACCCAGAATGGAATCCTGACAATGATACAGGACACACCATGTAAGTTAAAATTTTTAAGCTATTTTTGTAAAGGAGATCAGTGTAAGGAATTCAGGTTAAACTTTCAGAATATTTTCTGAAATTTTTTTTTATTTTTTATTTTTTTTTAACATTTTTTAAAATTTATTTTTAGAGGGGAAGGGAAAGGAGAGAGGGAGAGAAATATCAATGTATGGTTGCCTCTCGTGCGTTCCTTGCCAGGAACTGGCTTACAACCCAGGCGTGTGCCCTGACTGGGAATCGAACCGCAATCCTTTGGTTCACAGGCCTGCGCTCAATACTTAGCTACACCAGCCAGGGCTGAATTTTTTTTTTTTTTTTAATTAAATATGAGGGGAAAGTCACTGTGGATGAAAGAATTTTTTAAAACTGTTTTATGTAGTCATTTTTATTTTATTACTATTAAGATTTTTTCCTTAGTTGCTTCACACACAAATGTCCCCAAAGATTAGAATCATGGTTATACAAGGAGTGTTTTAACAATAAATCTTAATTATTTCTGACAGATGTCTTTGTCATGTTCCTTATATATTGTCTTCACATTACTAGGGGTGACCCATTCATGTTGCAGCAATCTACAAACCCAGCACCAGGAATTCTGGGGCCTCCACCTCCCTCATTTCACCTTGGGGGACCAGCAGTTGGACCAAGAGGAAATTTGGGTGATTATAAAATTTATGATGTTGTTCCCTAAGAGCTTTACTATAAAAATAAATAGTCATTATGGGCAAAAGCAGAATCATTAAACTGTTACTCAGAAATAACATTGCACAAAAAGACATGATACTCATGGTATTTGTAATATCCTTTCAGTGTTTGAAAGTTGTTTTTCTATTGAAATCGCCTGTTGAGCAAGTATGTTTATTACAAGACTGAAAAAAGTAATTTTTCCCCCCCATGAAGGTGCTGGAAATGGGAACCTGCAAGGACCAAGACACATGCAAAAAGGCAGAGTGGTCAGTAACACAGCTCTTGATTTTAACTCTATTTGCTGTGATTTCTGTATTTACAAGTGATTTGACTTAAATCCTTGCTAATTGAATCTATGTCATAGTCCTTACTATCAGAAAACTGCTATAGTTTGAAGCCATCAAGCTTTTCTAAGACGTTGTTAAACTTTTTTTAAGAGAGGGGAAGGGAGGGAGAAAAAACACCAGTGTATGATTACGTTTTGTGCCCCTTCCTAGGGACCTGGCGTGCAACCCAAGCCTGTGCCCTAGACCAATAATCAAACTGGCAACACTTTGGTTCACAGGCTGGCAGGCACTCAGTCCACTGAGCCACACCAGCCAGGGCATAAACTTTAATATGCTTGCAGTTGAGAGATCCCACCTTGATTCAGGGTCTTAAGAACTTTGCTATCCAGTAGTGTTCACAGTATTCAATTTAAAAATCAATGTAGAGACTGTTTTCTGAAATAATGAAATCTACCCTACCCCGCTGACATTTGATTTTCTGTCTAGTTTTTAAATTCTCTAGAATGGTATATGAGTTGTCGTTTTAAATAATCTATTCTGGTTAACATTAGACTAGACTTACCAAATGTGTAACATATAACCTGTCTCATTGCTTTTAAAGGGATTTACTGGCTTGATTTATTTATTTTTATTTTTTATTTTTTATTTTCTCTAATGCATAGGAAACTAGCCGAGTTGTTCACATCATGGATTTTCAGCGAGGGAAAAACTTGAGATACCAATTACTACAGCTGGTGGAACCATTTGGAGTCATTTCCAATCATCTCATTTTAAATAAAATTAATGAGGTATGAGTTGAAATAAATGTAATAATATATTCTTCACTAATACATTTCCTAAACAGATTACATGGTTTTGTATTAGTAAAAGAACTTGATGTGAACAAATGCAAAGAAAAAGAACTTAATGTAACCATAAATTATCCATATGGAATGAAGTAGAGGAAAAACCAGTGAAGTGTGTTGATATAGTAAGTGTTAAATAGTATCTTTAAGTGAAATGACATAAAATGAAACCATTTTTACCATGAGCTAATTAGTATAAACAAGAGTTAAGTTTCTATAGCATCTCAACAATGTTACAACGAAACATTATTCAAGAATCTGTTGAAATACTAAATTCTCGTTCTAATGGATAATTAGTGAGTTTATAAATTGTGTTTCTTAAGCTGTAAATTGTCGTTATTAAACTGCTATAAGTTCTGTAAAAGGATAATTCTTTGGAAAGCCATTTTAAACTTTTACCAAAATTGTGCTAAATTGTATTTCAAGTCCAGTAGGCACGAGTGATAGTTTCAGTAGCATGAATAAAATCTGAGGTGGCCTTTAATAAAATAGCAAGTCAGCAATGTTGGTGTTTCTGCTTTTAGATTCTTGAAATAATTTTTTATATAATGGTTAAATGTCTGGAAAGACTTTGAACAATAATTGTTTGAAATAGTTTTTTGTCTGTGTGTTTACAATTTCAGGCATTTATTGAAATGGCGACCACAGAAGATGCTCAGGCTGCAGTGGATTATTATACAACAACACCAGCATTAGTATTTGGCAAGCCAGTGAGAGTTCATTTATCCCAGAAGTACAAAAGAATAAAGGTAATACCTATTCTTTTCAGATTTGTGTTACCAGTCATTTTTATTACATCATTTTCATAATTAGCTAAATTGCTGCTAAGATAATATTAAGTATTAACTAACAATTACTGCAACCCTACCAACATTTGACATTACCTTATTTTTCCTGTTTATTAAATTAAAGAAACCTGAAGGGAAGCCAGACCAGAAGTTTGATCAAAAGCAAGAGCTTGGACGTGTGATACATCTCAGCAACTTACCTCATTCTGGCTATTCTGACAGTGCTGTCCTTAAGCTTGCTGAGCCTTATGGGAAAATAAAGAATTATATACTGATGAGAATGAAAAGTCAGGTAATATATGTGTAGAGGTTTTAAATTCTTAAAAAAAAAATTGGTATATCCTCATTTTTAATAAAGAAAGCAAGGGGAAGTAATTTTCTTTTTCGTCTCATAGGTAAATTTCCTTTGCCAAACAAGGATAAATGTTTTCATTTTTTTAAGATTTTATTTTTAAAGAGAAACATCAGTGTGAAATTGCCTCTTGAGCACCCCTTACTGGGGACCTGGCCCACAACCCAGGCATGTGCCCTGACCTAGGAATCCAATGAGCTACCCTTTGGTTTGCAGTCCGGTGTTTAATCCACTGAGCCACACCAGCCAGGGTTGATGGGTCCCCCCCCACCACCCACATTGTACTAGATGCTAAGAGTAAAGCATTGAAAAAATACCAGAGTATGAGTGGAAAGTAAAGCTCTCTTGCTCAGCTTAGTAGCACTATTTGTTTCCAGGGTTTGCTTCCAAAAATCTTTCTGTGTGTATATAGATGTTTCTCTCTCTCTCCCTGTGTCTGTCTGTTTCTCTTTCTCAATTTTATTTATTCTTAAAGAGGAAGTAAGAAAGCCTGGGGGCCGGAGACATTAATTGGTTGCCTATTGTAGGCTCCCTGACCAGGGCTGAATTCACAACCCAGAAATGTGCCCTGACCAGGAATAAAGCTGACAAATTTTTGCATTGTGGGATGATGTCTAGACAAATGAGCCACACTGGTCAGGGCGCGTATTTGTGCATGCGTGCGCACGTGCGCGCGCTCTCTCTTTCTCTCTTTCTCCCCCTTTTAGTTCAACTGGGATTATACTGTTGTTTTCCACATTATACATGAACTTTTTAATTTTGGTTTGCTTATTTGTTCAGCTGATATTTATTGGTGCACCATCTGATTTTACTTAACAGCCTTCTGAGGTTATATCCTTTTAGACATTTTTATTAACTTTTTCTTTTTATTACAGTATTTTGAGTAATATCTTCTGAGCTTTATTACTTTAATTACTTTTTGCAGAAGACCTTCAAATACATGGTTTAATATTTGGTGCTACTTTGTAAATCTAAGTTGTCCTTATTGTATTGGGTGACTTCTCTTACCCAATGGCTCTGCTAAAGATAAAATTTTCCTAACAAGTGGATGGAAAGAACAATAAGCACTGGAGTTCTACACAATTCTTTGAAAAATAATGTTCTTTCTTATTTTTTTTTTAAGGCCTTTATTGAGATGGAGACCAGAGAAGATGCAATGGCAATGGTTGACCACTGTTTGAAAAAGGCCCTTTGGTTTCAAGGGAGATGTGTGAAAGTTGACCTTTCTGAAAAATATAAAAAATTGGTACTAAGGGTATGTAGTACTTGATTTGTAATTATTAAGAATATAGAGTTTGATTATTGAAAGAGCTACGTCTTCTTTTCCAGTGTTCTTTAGTAGCAAAAGTTTTTTTTATCTAGTGTTCTATAAAAGCACCTTTATTGCTTTCATCTATTTATTGTATTTTAGGTTTTATTTGAACATTTCTGCTGCTATTAAGATATTTTATTATCTACTGCTTTATTGAAATGTTTAATGAACTGACTGTAGGTAGCTTAAATTCTTGGGTATATTTATAGGGATTGAATAAGTATATTTGACTGTATGAAGGATGGCTATCAATTAGTTAATGAGATAATTATATATTCTGCAAATGAATATTTTAATACATTAACCTAACATAAAATTTTGTCTTTTAGATTCCTAACAGAGGCATTGACTTACTGAAAAAAGATAAATCTCGGTAATTTCATTGTGTCTGTGTATGTGTAAACAGTACTGCATTAACCTTTTGTTTTCCAGCTCAGAATTAATTGAGGTGTATCTTTTTGATTTCAGAAAAAGGTCTTACTCTCCAGATGGCAAAGAATCTCCAAGTGATAAGAAATCGAAAACTGATGGTTCCCAGAAGACTGAAAATACAAATGAAGGTAAAGAACAAGAAGAGAAATCAGGTGAAGATGGTGAAAAAGACACAAAAGATGACCAGGCAGAACAAGAACCTAGCATGCTTCTTGAATCTGAAGATGAGCTACTTGTGGATGAAGAAGAAGCAGCAGCACTGCTAGAAAGTGGCAGTTCAGTGGGAGATGAGACAGATCTTGCTAATTTAGGTGATGTGACTTCTGATGGGAAAAAGGAATCTTCGGACAAAGCTGTGAAAAAAGATGGAAGTACAAGTGCTTCAGCTGCAAAGAAAAAACTTAAAAAGGTAAAGAACATTTTACATTGACCTGTTCTAATAGAAAATTAGATCAGTGTTTCAAATTATTTACCCTGGCAGGACTAGATTAAAGAGAATTAGTCATTTATGTTAGAAAAAAATCAGATATGAACAATAATAAAAGCATTTAAGTTTAAACTCTGCAATAAATAGATTAAACAGTACCTCTTAGAGTTGCCTAAAAATGCCAACTCACAAAGAGAACTTTTTAGTAATGGAGAAAGACTTTTCTGTATTATAGTGGTAGTGTGTAAGTACTTACAGGCAGCTATATAGTTCATCCTGTTTTTTAAAAAAAATGGGGTGTGAGTTTGCATTAAGTTAACTAGCCAAAGATACTTAAAACATTTTTCCACTCATTCAGAAATTGTCAAAAAACACTTTATATTTGAGAAACATGAGCTTGATCATATACTTTAATAACTTTTTAAAAATGATCTTTTTTTAATCCTCACCAGGGATATGTTTATTGGATTTAGAGAGATAGAAAGGGAGAATGATAGAAACATCATCAATTGCCTCCCATACATACCCTGACCTGGGATTGAACCCACAACCTTTTGGTATATGGGATGATATTCCAACCAACTGAACTATACCCGGCCAGGGCAGATACTTGAATAACTTATTTTTCTTAGAACACTTTACAAATAAGAGCATATCAGGTGAATATGAATATAAAAGTACATACATGATGCAAAGAAGAACAGTAAAGACCTGTGTTATACTAACAACCTACATTAAGGTATCAAGCATTAAAATGCCTTTGAAGCCCCTTGAAATGAGATTTTTATAATCCTAGTTTATTATTTTCTTCTAAACAACATTCAACTATTGGAAAACTTTTTTACCTTCTAATTGTCAAGGGCTTGTGATTATTGAGCACTTACTACATGCTATAAATTTTTCTAGGCTCTTTGTATATGTTAACCTAATCTTAACAGTAACCATGTGCAATAGATGCCTTTGTTATCTGTATCTTATGAATGAGGAAATTGAGGCATGGATAAGTTCCATAAATTGTAAATTGTCCATCATCGAACTGCTTATAAGTAACCAGGCCAAAGTTTAAATCTAGGCGGGTCATGCTCCAGGGCCTCCCTTTTTTTTTTTTTTTTTTTTTAAATCCACTGCACTGTTTTAGACTGAGTATTCTCTACACATCAGTGGTATCATAAGATACTGCCTTCCAAAGGACATTATTCAATTATTTGTAACTAATCAGTATTTTTGATATATTCCCTATTAGTGTAAAAGTCCCAGAATATAGAATATGAATGCCCTTGTTTCGTTTATTTTGTAGTCTTTGTGTAAGGCAAGCCTTCAATTATTTAGCTTTAAAACAAGCTAAGTTTTTGTGGGTTTTTTTTAGTCATCAATGATTTTGGCGGGGAAAGGAAGGTCAGTATTTGAGGGAATGCATAAAGACAAAGACGCTATCACTTTCCCTTCAAGTAAAGCAAATGGAAGGGATGCTGCAGGACAATTGTTGCAGAGTAATTTGTCTTTCTTAACAGCGTCGTTTCCCAGGGAATATGGAAGGTTTTGTCACTCTAGATGAGGTTGGTGATGAGGAAGATTCGGAACTTCAGAAACTTCGTAAATCGGGCATGGCATTTAAATCTGGTGACAAAAATGATGATGGTTTGGTTGAAATTAAGGTGGACAAGATGGAGGAACTTGATCAAGAAAATGAAGCAGCGTTGGAAAATGGAATTAAAAATGAAGAAAATGCAGAACCAGGAGCTGAATCTGCTGAGAATGCTGATGATCCCAACAAAGACACAAGTGAAAGTGCAGATGGCCAAAGTGATGAAAACAAGGAAGACTATACAATCCCAGATGAGTATAGAATTGGACCATATCAGCCCAATGTTCCTGTTGGTGAGATTTAAGGCTTTGTTCTTCCCCTCTCACCCTCTCCAAACTCTCATATGATTTTAAAATTGGTCTTACATAGCTCTGATAGCATTTTACATTTATTTCTGTACAGAACAACTTGTAAATCTTGATATATTCTCTTTTCTTACTCAAGTCACCTTACTTTGTATTAGCTTTTGTTACCATTACACAATATGGAGTCTTCTCAAAGCTTTCTGAGAATTTCACCTTGTTTTTGTTTTGTTTGCCTGTTATATTTGTGCCTTTTTAAGAGTACTATTAGGTGGGACCTTGAACATCAATTAAATAAAACTCACTAATGTTATGGTTTTTGTTGGATTTTTTTTAGCTGAGGTTATATTGGACTTCTCGCAAAAAAAAAAGGTTTTCTGTGGTTTTTTTTTTTTTTTTTTTGTTTTTTTTTTTTTTTTTTTTTTTTTTTTTTTTTTTTTTTTTTTTTTTTTTTTTTTTTTTTTTTTTTTTTTTTTTTTTTTTTTTTTTTTTTTTTTTTTTTTTTTTTTTTTTTTTTTTTTTTTTTTTTTTTTTTTTTTTTGAGAAAACTAATACTCAGTTTACTGAATTTGTAAGAATGTATGTTTGTGTTCTAGGTATAGACTATGTGATACCTAAAACAGGGTTTTACTGTAAGCTGTGTTCACTATTTTATACAAATGAAGAAGTTGCAAAGAATACTCATTGCAGCAGCCTTCCTCATTATCAGAAATTAAAGGTAAGGGTAAACCTTAGAAGAGTTCCTTTGTTAAAACAAACAGCTCATACAAAATAAAATGTGTATAGTACCTTCTATGGACCCAGAGATAACAGTTTTCTGTCTTTATTGATGGTCCCTAAGTAGTTTCATTAATTCCAGAAACATTTATTCAGACTCCTCCTATAATAACAGTGATCAAATGATGATAATTTAGTAATTTTTAACCATGTCATAAATAAGTTATTTTTAATATTTTCAAGTGGATACTGGACTGTAATTTGTCTAATTTGGAAATTAATGCCTGAAGACCAAGTGGCATAATATAAAGCTGAATATTTATTTCAGCTTTATAAAATGATATGTTCTGTTATATTTAATGATTTTTACACAGACTTTAAATTATTATTAATAATAATAGTCTTCAGTAACTTTTATGACCAAGAGAATATAAAGTTAATGGGATAAATTAATAAAAAGCACAAAAGACTAAATAAATTTCTATTTTGATCATTTAAAATTTGGTACTTTGGTGGCTTCTTTAAAGACTGAGCATTGAAGTAGATGATGGGAAAACAACGTCTAAGTAAGAGTTAAAGAACTGAACTCATAATTGTAGAATACTTGTTATTTACACTGCTTTATAATATAAAACTACAAAAGTAGTCATCAGACATGTTCTATGAGTTGACTAGATGGATATTATGAATTCAGGAAGTAATCTAGTTCTTGGCTGTATCACTTGTTTTAGATATGCGTTCTTTGCTGGCTACATGTACCTTACCATAGTGAATATGTAAAAAGAATGATGGTTATTTTCAACAGTAGAAGCAATTTCATATTTTATCTGACTTGATATTAAGCTGTTCAGTGGCAGAAACTACGTATTACTTAGAGATATATAAATGTGGTCTCTGGGTGCTTGATACTTTAAAAAGGATATCATGCTTTCTAATATTTTCTAGATACACTTTAGGAGGTGGCTTTTTAAATTTTTTTTAACATTTTATTTATTTATCTTTAGAGTGGGAGAAAGGGAGAGAAATACCAATGTATGGTTGCCTCCCGTGCGTCCCCTGCCAGGAACTGGCCTGCAACCCAGGCATGTGCCCTGACTGGGAATCGAACTGCGATCCCTTGGTTCACAGGCCCGCACTCAATCCACTGAGCTACACCAGCCAGGGCAGGAGGTGGCTGTTACTTCCTATTTTAAAAGACCTTTGTAGACTTTATTCAAGAACTATTAAGTAGTATCTTGCTAATTATTTGATACTTTAGTAACAGCCTTATTTTTATGTGGTTGTTTTTTACTTTTTAAGGCTATAATGGCTTCTAATCCTCATCAGTTTCCAGTAACTGTACAGTTTTATGAATTTCTGCCAAAAGTAAAACTTTTGATGTTTTAGATTAGATTTTTATTTTTTAAAAATTTAAGATTTTATTTTGAGAGAGAAGGGAAGGGAGGGCAAAAGAAAGGGAGAGAAACATCAATATGTGCAAGAGATACATTGATCAGGTAGTTGCCTTTCACAAGCCCCCAACTGAGGACCAGGCCAACAGTCCAGGCACTTGCCCTTAATGGGAATCCAACCAGTGACCTTTCAGTTCAGTTTGAGCCACACCAGCCAGGATAATACTATTTATAGTTTTTGTACTTTCACTAATGTCTTAACCAATCTCTGATGTTGGGACCTCTAGAAATTATAGGTCTAATACAGGGATCTGCAAGCTACACTTTAGCCCGGCCACCATTTTTTATAAATAAAGTTTTCATGGAATATAGCTACTACCATTCATATTAAGTATTGTTTATGGCCACTTATATTGCTATAATGGCAGAATTGAGTAGTTGAGGCAAAGACCAAATGGCCCACAAACCTAAAATATTTATTACTGACCCTTTAAACTAATCTATATTCTTGAGGTAGTAGCAATTCTACTTTGAGACTATGGTCTTGTTTTTTTTTTTCATCTTTATGTTGTTTTTCACATTCTACCGTTTTTTTCCTACCATTCCCTATTGTGGTATCCTGAACCAGATTAGTTTTATACACTATCATAGGAATAACTGCATCTTTAAAATAGTGATAAGGTTATAAGCTAAATTATACTCAAATCTCTAAAGTTGGATAGACTTTTATTTTGGAGTTAATTCATTTGTGTTTTTAAGTGACTCAATCCCTGTAATTTTTTTTTCTTTGCAGAAATTTCTGAATAAATTGGCAGAAGAACGTAGGCAGAAGAAGGAAACTTAAGATGTTCAAGAAGGAAACTTAAAGATTTCAAAGGAAATAATGGTTCTTTGTTTTTAATGTTAACCTTTTTTAAATACAATACTGATAGTTAGAAGAAAACCATTGTACTCTTTTTGTTTTAGTGGAAAAATAATAGATGTCTGTTCATGTGTTAGGTGTTATAGCAAAAACATACGGTTAAAGTTAATGAAGAATTGTTTTTGTTTTATCAGAATGGTAACAGACAAGTACTTTGTAGAGACTGACTTCATAATCTACTTAAGACAACTTGCACCACTAAGAAAAAGATACATAGAACTATTCAAAGAAATGAAATTTAGTAGTTCTAAGCTTCAAAAAAAAAAAAAAAAAATGTCAAAACTTTTGATTCCATTCAATAAAGAACAAAACCAGTTGTATTTTTATTAATTTCATCTGAAACATTCCACATTTCGATCTGAGCCTTGCAAACTTTTCATTTTGAGTTTGAAGCTTTTTTGTTTGCTTTTCATTTTTTTTGAGAACTTCATTTATTAACTGAGAGTAGCAATTTAAATACAGGTGCAGTTTTCTTTTAATGTTTTGCTGTTGTTTAGGTAATAAGAAATATTAAGTGATTGGCTTTAGATTTTGTAATTTTTTTCCCCTAAGTTTCTGCTAGATTTCGTATTCTAGTAGTCAATGTATTTTTGGTGAAATGTAAAAAAAATTCCCATTCTCATTGACCAGTATTAATTTTTTGAGACCTTATTGCTTGTCACTTGAATCCTGTAGCTGTCATCCATCTGGTATAAGCAACATCTGATTCTTGAAGTGTGTAGACCATCTTTTCATATTTTCAAGATGTAATTTTACACTTAAGCATTTTAAGAACAGTTTGGCTATAATCTAGACGCACGCTTCTAATCCATATACCTGCACATGTGACCTTTGTGAACAGAAATTTGCATGTATAATCTGTGTTTACTTGTAACTTTCTGGTTATATACTGCTTATATCTGTGGATTCAAGTTTCTAAAGTGAATACAATAAAAACTTAGGTCATGTTCATTGGTTATACATATTTGGAATGTTAACCAATATATTTGTCACTTGTGGTTTTTATTCACTGTTAAACTTTTTTGCATGCTTTAACAAATGACTACGTTTTTAATCTGGAGTGTTCTAAAGCGTGCTACTAAAGATCGGAGTTTTAAAGTTTTGGGTGCTGGTGGATTTCTTGTTCTTGTTATTTAACAAAATGAGGCTGTTCATGGTTTTGTAAAACCTTGGGAGTTAAATGCTAAGGATGAAGAAATAGCAAACACCGAACTTTAGAAAGATTAGAAACAACATGGAATAATTATACCAAGAAATAACAAGAAATAGTTGTATCAGCTTTTAATATATTTTGGGTTTCTTGGTATAACATTATCTGTGTACAGTTTTTTAAAATCTTATTTTTAGAGAGAGAGGAAGGGAGAGAAACATCAATGTGAGAGAAAAACATTGGTTGCCTCCCACACAGGCCCCAGTGGGGGGCCGAATCCACAACCCAGACTTGTGCCCTGACTAGGAATTGAACCAGTGACCTTTCAGTGCACAGGCCAACACTTGACTGACTGAGCCACACCAGCCAAGGCTATAGGAATTCTTTTTGAAATGTCGAAGTGTATTAAAGGAAATGTCAAATAGTTGTATAAAATTTTTAAGGTCTACCTCTGAAGGTTAGGTGATAATTTTTTAATGTAACATGCACAAAAAATCCTTGCCAGTTTACTTCTGCAGTTTAATTTTGGTCTTTACTAATTACCTACTTTAGTTCAATTTTGACTTTTAACTAACAGCAACAACACAAAGCTTTATGTGTACAATGGCCTTCCTAATTGTTTCTTGTCAATGATAGCTTTTTTCCCATAGGTCCTACTTGTTGAAGTACCAAGTTGTAGAAAATGTTTTAATATCTTCATTTGAGAGCATTTAGAAAGCAGAAAGTCTCAAACTGCTAGAGATAAATAAAACAGTAACAGCTATTTCCCAGATTATGGCAAACCTTTATTTAGTAGGAATGTTTCTATTTAAACCTGCTGTAAAGTTTTTTTATTTTATTTATTTATTTTTACAGAGGGGAAGGGAGACAGGAAAAAAGGAGACAAACCTTGATCTAAACTGTTGATCAGTTGCCTCGCGCATCCCCAAGTTGGGGACCTGGCCTGCAACTGGGAATCAGACTGGTGACCTTTCAGTTCACATCCAGGGTTACTATAGAGTTTAAGAATGTTTTCCACCTCCATTTTAGCCTTTAGTTTAATCTTAATCCTGTTGAGGGAAGTTTAGAAACACCTATTAGGTATTATGGAATGTATTAAAGTTGTGAAGTAGAAGAGTGCACAGTTTTTATCTGGCTTTGTTCACAATGGATTTTCAGTGTCTCAAAACAGTAAAATAAACAGGCTCATGGTGTATGGTAGAAATCTGCTGGAACACAGCAAAACATTTTTTAAAAATCAGAATAGTTTAAAAATGACAGTGTCAATGAGCTATGTAAGATGATTTGCAGTAGTGCTCAGAGCAGCTCTGTATTCCTTAAAATAGGGTTTAGTATAGCTCAAAGCTCAAATGTTGAATGGTAATAAGTTTGAGATTGTAGTGCCTGGCAAGGAACCCAAACTTTTGTTGAACTGGGGTTTAAAGTTCTCCTTCACTTTGATTCTTGTCCTATGAACGTCAGAGGTAAGACAGATATTTTTCCTATATACAGTGGTTCTCAAATGTTAGCAAGTGTCAAAATTACATGGAGCCTCCTTTGAAACATTGATGGGCCCTGCGTGTAGAATTTCTGATGTGTTAGATTTCAGGTCTTAATTTGTATTTTTAACAAGTTAATGGGTAGTGGTGGCATCAAGGATAGAGGCCACACTTAAGAGGAAATTGGTTTGCCAATTTTTTGCCTGTTTTTTGCTAGGCTATTACAATTAGATGCCTGGCTTAGGTTTTGCTACTCTTCCAAATGTAAACTTAGGAAACATGAAAATCACCATTTGGGGGCCTGGGCACAGCATTTCTTTAAAAATTACCCCATTTTAGAACCCTAGGTACTGCTTTCCAAGTCTATCCTTTATTTTTTGCTCAGAATATTTAAAAAATTTTCTGGGAACCTGAGGCAGTTAGACATTCCAAGAAAGGAGCAGATACATAAAGTCTTGGGAATTCACTATTTTGCCTGACCAGAGGTTTTTTCCTTTTAGTTTTCCCTTTTCTACTGTCATACCACTCTTAATCACAACATAGGAGCTAAGAAAAAGGTGTGGTAACAGTTTGTTGAAGTTTTGAGTGAATAATAAGGATATAACTACCTCATCACTCAGGTACAGTTAATTTGCTGGTTGATACTGGCTAGGGCTTAATTAAAGTACTGCTGCTTCTGTCTCCTGGGTTGAATCAAGTAGCTTGAGGCTGTGCTTGGACAGTTGGGCTCCATCCATCAGCATTCTGGAATTGTCCCCCACTGCTCCCAGCTCTTGGGCCTAGATTTGCCAGTGTTGTGGCCTGGCCAGCAGCCACCTTTTTCAGTGGGTATCTGGCACCTAGGTACATGGAAAGAAGCTCAAGCAGAAGTCGTGGCACAGGCTGAGTTAGAATTCCATGTGCAGAAGACTAGGGACCCAGGGCTTTGAGGTTGATATTCCTCAAGTCATCAAACAATTGGGAGTAATTAAGAGCCAAAAGAAAAATAACATCAGACACTGAGCTCAAAATGCTTCATACATACAATCTGGTGGTTATTGGGTCCCATGTGTCCCAGTCTCTGGAGTTATTTTCAGTGAATAGTGTAGTACTTGGGAGGTAATTAAGGGTAATAATTCAAATGCTCTCTTGAGCACTACCAGGGAGGAAGAATGTTCTTGTGCAGTGCGTGAATTTTAGAAACCACGTTTTTGCTTTCCAGTGGTGATTCCCCAAAACTCCCTCATATACCATCTCAATGGTAAATTATCTCTGAAAATCTGCATGGCTCATTTTTCTCCCTCCCTCCTGATTAAATGCAGATTTCCTTCTTTTAAAAGATATGTATTAGGCAAATGCTTGAAGATACAGATACCAGTTACTTGAGATAGAAAAATTTTGGATGACAGGACTCAGAAGGTAGTATTAATTTTTTTAGGACTTAAAGGACCTTAAAATTTTTAGTCCTGGTCTCTCCTTGAACTACAGACATAATTTCCATAAAATATACGCTGTGTAAAAGCCAAATGTATGAAAAGGAAAAGGGGCAGTCCATTGGGCGTAGTAGACCAAGAAAGTGCCCACCCTGATAGTATGTCCTAACGTTTTATGATCTTGGAGGCAGTTTCCCAACTTTCCCAGACCTTCACAACCATCATTACAATTTCTCTAATTTTGACTACCTCATGTAGGTAGAATGAAAGTATTTGGTTTTTGTGACTTCATTTAATGTGATACGTCACATTGCAGAATTCCTTCTGTAAAGGCTGAATAATACTCCGCTGTATGTATATGAAGTCTGTCCAGAAGGTATCCAGCTGGGTAGCATCTGGAGAAACAAGAAACATTGTACATAAGACAATGATGCCACAGTCCCCTTCGCTGTAGGCACCTTGGTACCTCACACAGTTCCCCCAATCACCATCAGCTACCCCGTCGTATTTTCCTGAATCCAATGATCTGAAATCTTCCCTTTCAAAGGTAATTTTAGTTTGGGGAAAAGGCAGAATTTGCAGGGTGTGAAATCTGGGCTGTAGGCGGCTGAGTCACCTGGGTGATGTTTCCCCAAAATGTGCTTGAGATGATGCGTGAATGGGAGCCTTGTCATGATGAAACTGCCAATCACCAGTTACCCATAGTGGTGGCCTTCTGAATCATCCCAGTAGTTCCCGCAGAGGAATGCTCAAGTTTAATGCAAAATTTGATACAGATTCGTTGCTCTACTCTTATTGTGAATGTGAGAGCCACACAGTATACCTACTCAAGGAGTCTAATGCCACCACTGACTAGTACAGTGAAATCTGAAGTCATTGGTCATGCATGTGGGTTCCAGTCCACTCTGCTGGGTTGCCTGTGTCATGCAAATCACTGTTACATTAACAATGGCTGGACTTTTTCTGGACAGACCTCATAGCACATTTGCTTATTCCTTCATTGATAGACACTTGATTCGCTGCCACAATTGAAGTATTGCCAGTAATGCTGCTGTGGACATGTATGTACAAATGTCTCTTCAACACCCTTCTTCCCAGTTGTTGTGAATATATACTCTACTGGTAGAATTGCGGGGTAATACGGTAATTCTATTTTTAATTTTTTGAGGAACCCTGTACTGTTTTCCATACCAGCTGTACCATTTTACATTCTACCAACAATGCACAAGCGTTCAATTTCACATCCTCGCTTATATTCGTTTTTATTTGATAGTAAATAGGTGGTATCATTTAAAGTTTATTACAACTTTTCTAGGAAAATAATTGTGCCAGTTACTGCTTTGTGTATCCTCAGTGTCTCTAACAGTGCTGGCACATAGAATGCATTCAAAGTTTGTTGTATGAAGTTTTATCTCCCTACCTGAATTATAAACATTCAGAGCAGGGACCATTGCTTCCCTGCATAGTGCTAGGCCCTTACTCAAGACTCAGTAATGCTGGGGTGTACATATTCTGTACATTATACAAGTCAGCATAGGGACAAGGCTATTACCAAATTACTACAGAAATGTGTTAGACTTCAAGTGTGATTTTTTTTCTGTTTATAAATTCGACTCAAGCTTTCATAGGGATTCAGACAATATACAGTATACAGGACAGGAAACAGTAAATCCTTCAAGATCTGACCACATAGATACTGCTATTCTATCAAATACTTGCATTCATACCATACATGCATGAATACCATACATGCATATATATACAATTTTAGATTATAAGTGCTGTTTTGCAGCCTGCCTTTAAAAATTTATGGATACCATTCCACGTCGGTGAATATACATCTTTTAAATAACACTTCAAAATTCATTTAACCAATAACCTATTGATAGGTTTTTAGGTGTTTTTGATTGTAACATAGCTATGAATATCTTTATGTCTTTACATACGTCCATTGTCTTTGGACAGGCCTGTATGTGAAGCGTTTCAGTCAGAAGATCTACGTTCAGGGGTGGGCAGAAGTAGGTTAATTATAAATAATACAAGAATGATCTTTCGCGTATTGACAACTATATTTACTTTTGCCCCTCCCTGCGTTTTACATGATAAAAAGATCTGCAGGAACCTGAGTCCAAGTCCGTGTATCTTTTCAAGGACTTCTTCAGTCCCCAGCTTCCCCACTCACTGCATCCCATCATTACAGAAAGGTGGTTGCAGTTTCTCTCCAGCCTTTCAGAATACTCCACGGCCGTCAGGGTACGCTGGAAATGTTTTGCGCATGCAGACTTGTGCAGCCTGGTAGAAAAAGCCTTTGAGGTCGCAGGTTTTGTCACGCGCTCTCTAGTGGCCCCGGAGGGCAGCGTTGACAGAACGGGGGGGGCGGGGCCCACAGCAGCGGAAGTTAAGTCACTTCCGGGCTGGGGTGTTTGTTTGGACTGGAGCAGGGAGGCGACGGTCGAAGCGCGCGTCGAGCGGGGTAGCGGCGCTGCCGGTGGAGATCCGCGGAGGCCGACCGGATTCGTTGGCTACCGTCCCCGCTGCCGTGCACTGGGTGAGGGATTCCTTCGGGCGGAGCGGTGAGAAGGGTGCGACGGCACAGGCGGTCGAGGGACTGTACGTCGGCGACGGCTGAGGGGCCTAGAGGGTTCCCTGGGTTTTTGGTCTCCTAGTCCTATATCGTCTTTTTTATTATTTGCCAATATCAGCCGAGTATGAGGGATAGCTTGAACTGACTCTCTTTTCACTCTAAGAAATGGCCGTCGCTTTTTCCTCATTGTCATTATTATTTATGATTTGGATCTCGCTGCTGTTTATCCGGGTCCTCCGTGGCGCGCGAGGGTTGCTGGGATGGCACTCTTTTGCGTTCTACCCCCCTCCCCTTCCAGCCCCTTCAAACACATCCCTCCGGTACCCTTTTCCTCTGCCCCCTAGGGCCGCCTGGCAACAAAGCTCATTGTTTCTCCCCCACTTTACGCCTGCGCGTCGCCACGCGCAGCCCCTAGTTGCTGCGCGTGCGCGCTTTTCCGAAGCTGGAATGGGGGAAGAAAAAGGGATGGAGGGACTGGAGGGCTGGCAAACGTCCTAGGGAACCTTTGCAACGGACCACCGGCCTGTACCGTTCTGATTTTCTTTCTCCCGCTTTTTCGCTTTCCGATACCCCTTATTTATTCTTACGTTGATAGGAGAGCCTTTTGTTATTGGGGTTTTGAGATATGAACTCTAAGGGCCCGTCCAATTCATTCTTTGATTCTGGTCATCTTTTAAATTCTCTCTACTTTGTGCTTACTCCCCACCACCACCAAAAATGCATGGCTTATGACAAGGTTTTTGAAAATATATGTTGAAGCAAGCCAGCAGTATTATTTTCTAGTGACTCCGAAAAGGGGCCTTTTCTGCTTTCTTTTGTTGTCTTGTTTTCCGTTTTTGCCATTCCATTATCACACGGAAACCACGACTTCTAGAAAGAATTTGGCATCCAGTTTGCCGTGGGAGACGGTGGCAGCTAATAGCTTTTGGCATTTATTTCAACAAATGACAGTTCCCATTTTGCGTGTTCTGGATAGTCTTGTTTTGTACCTTGGTGGCATGATTTTTCACAAATAGCATTTGAACAGTTGATCAGATGTTGGTTTACATTTTCATTCAATAGCCTTTGGATTTTCGGCCCCTGCCGGTCTCAGTGCTTACTGTTTGTGCTTCTGTTTCCGGTTTATTAATGAGGATAATAGGCAAATTAGCAGCCTGTTTATACTACTTGCTATTTGTGAACTTGGACAAAATGTATTTTTCCCCACAAATATGTGTCTATGACAAATGAAAATAGGTAACTTTACAGAAATTATAGTGTATTCATTTGTTTTTTTAAGGGATGAGAATTAGGTGATGGAGACTCACCATAATGGTTTCAAGGCTTGGAAGGTTGGCCGTTTTTATTATAGTGTGTAACACGTTGTTCCTTAAGAGCTCAAATCGTGGTAGGTACTAATCTCTACCCTGTTTGGAACAGAGTAAATTTATAGTAGAGTTTTTGGGGTTTTTTTCCAATAAGTACTCTGCATCTTATTCAGGTTTATCCCTTTATGAGTCTAGAGAATGATGCTCCCGTTTTAATAAAAAATATAAACATTTATAAAAAGTCTGCTGTTAGCATAGCAATTTTATGGATATTGTGGGAGATGAAAAAAGATGGAAAATAAGGCCCCTAAGTCTTTCCTTTTGTGCTTTTACATATTTTTGTAATTTACAAAGTTTCCAAATTTGTTATAACAGCCTTGACATAAGCAGAGCAAATTTCATCTTGCCCATTTTGAAACTGATAGAAGCTTGAGAGATTATTTTTATTTTATTAGGCACATATTTCTGTAGCACTTAGAAATGCTAAGTATTATTCTATTACAATAAGTGCTTTTACAAGTATTTAACGTTGATATCTCTAAGTTGTAAGTACTACCTACTAAAGATAACAAATGAAGATGTGAAGTAACCTGCCCAATGTTCCACAGCTAGTAAGAGCTGGAATGCACTTCCAAGTAGTCTAGAGATTTTGTGCTCTTGACCATTATAATGTGCTGCCTGTGATATTAAGTGACATATCCAGGATCCTTGGGTACATAGTAGCATATCTGGGATTTGAACCCAGTCCAAGACTAAAGTTGTCCAAGTTATTGCCTTTGTGATCTGTGATGCTGTACAACTGCCTTAATAGTTTGCATTTGATACAGCCTCAATAATTCAATCTTTTTTCCCCATAATTTTGCTATTGTTTAGAGCAGTGGTGCCCAGTGAGATAAATACTAAGCAGCTGTGCCTATTGACCACTTGAAATGTGGCATGTGCAAGCAAAGGACTAAATTTTTAATTGAATTGTAATTCATTTAAATTTAAATAGTCACACTGACCCAGTTGTTACTACATTGGATGGTGTGGTTCAGAAGTTAGAATTGCCTGTGCTTATTTTTTGGATCAGTTTTTATAAATAAGGGTGGTGTTTCTGATTTTTTTTTTTCCTTTTATTTTTATTGTTGACACTAATATAGATGTTTCCATTCTCCCCTCCCCCTACCGCCCCCTTTACCTGCCTCCACCCATTCCCTGCTGCCCCCTTTCCTCTGGCCATACCACAGCGTTGTCTGTATCTGTGAGTTATGCATATATGTTCTTCAGCTAATCCTTTCACCTTTTTTCATCCAGTTCCCCCTTCCTCCCCTCTGACAGTTGTTAGTGTATTCCATGTGTCCATGCTTCTGTTTCTAGTTTGTCAGTTTATTTTGTTCATTAGATTCCACATATAAATGAGATCATATGGTATTTGTCTCTTTCTGACTGGCCTATTTCACTTAGCGGAATATTCTCCAGGTCCATTCGTGCTGTTGGAAAAGGTAAGATTCTCTTTTTTTTTTATGACTGCATAGTATTGCATTGTGTAAATGTACCACAGATTTTTTTTATCCACTCTTCTACTGTTGGGCACTTGGACTGTATCCAGATCTTAGCTATGGTAAAGAACACTGCTATGAACATAAGAGTGCATATATTGATTTAAATTGGTGTTTCAACGCTGGCTGGTGTGGCTCAGTGGGTTGAGTGCTGGTCTGTGAACCAAAGGGTTGCCGGTTCAATTCCTAGTCTAGGGTACATTCCTAGGTTGCGGGCCAGGTCCCCAGTTACAGGGTGCATGAGAGGCAACCACGCATTGGTGTTTCTCTCCCTTTCTTTCCCCCTCCTTTATCCTCTCTAAAAGTAAATAAATATAATCTTTTTAAAAAATAAATTGATGTTTCAGGATTTCTTAGAATATATTCCCAGAAGTGGGATTACTGGGTCAAAAGGCAGTACCATTTTTATATATATATAAAACTCATAATTTTTTTCTTTTTTAAATTTATTTTAATTGTTCTTGTACAGTTTTCTATCTTTTACTCCCAGCCCAGCCCACCGCCCCAGCCCTCCCCACCTCCCTCCCATTTCCACCCCCCCAGTTTTTATCCATGTGTCCTTTATACTTGTTGCTCTAAACCCTTCCCCTTTTCCCCTGAAATTCCCACCCCTCTCCCCTCTGCATTTTTAATTTTTTGAGGACATTCAGTACATGTTTTCTACAGTGGCTAAACCAGACTGCATTCCCACCAGCATTGTAGTAGGGTTTCTTTTTCTCCTTACCAGTACTTGTTGTTAGTTGATTTATTGGTGGTAGCCATTCTGGCAGATGTGAGGTGATATCTCATTGTGGTTTTTATTTGCATCTCTCTGATGATCTGTGATGTTGAGCACTTTTTTCATATCCATGTCTTGCTGTTGGCCATCCATATGTCCTCTTTGGAGAAGTGACTATTTAGGTCCTTTGCCCATTTTTTTTTAATTGGATTGTTTATCTTTTGGTGTTGTAGTATAAGTTTTTTTTTTATATATTTTGGAAATTAATCCCTTATTATTCTGTATACCATTGGCAAATATGTTCTCCCATACAATGGGTTCCTTTCTTTTAAGTATATTTTATTGATTACGCTATTACACTTGTCCCTATTTTTTTTTCCGCTTTGCCTCCCTCTGTCTGGTACCCCCTCCCTCCCTCCCTCTCTTCCTCCCACAGTTTCCCACCTTAGTTAATGTCCAGGGATCATGCATTTAAGTTTTTTGGCTTCTTCATTTCCTATACTATTATTAACATCTCCTTGTCTATTTTGTACCTACCATTTATGCTTCTTTTTTATTATTATTTATTTTTTAGAGAGAAGGGAGAAAGAAAGAGAGGGAAACATCAGTGTTTGGTTGCCTCTCATGCACCCCCTACTGGGCATGTGGCCCACAACCCAGGCATGTGCCCTAGACTGGGAATCAAACCAGCGACCCTTTGATTCGCAGGTCTGCACTCAATGCACTGAGCCACACCAGCCAGGGCCAATTATGCTTCTTAATCCCTATACCTTTTCCCCCATTCTCCCCCTTTCCCCTCCCCACTGATACCCTCCATATGATTCCATTTCTGTGATTCTGTTCCTGTTCTAGCTGTTTGCTTAGTTTTGTTTTTGTTTTTTTAGATTCAGTTGTTGATAATTGTGATTTGTTGTCATTTTATTGTTGATAGTTTGAGCTTATTTTTCTTAAATAAGTCCCTTTAACATTTCATATAACAAGGGCTTGGTGATGATGAACTCCTTGAACTTGACCTTATATGGGAAGCACTTTATCTGGCCTTCCAGTCTAACTGATAGCTTTGCTGGATAGATTAACTTCAGTGTAGGTCCTTGACGTTCATGACTTAGAATACTTCTTTCCATCCCCTTCTTGGCTTTTGAGACATCAGCTGACAGTCTTATGAGAACTCCTTTGTAGGTAACTCTGCTTTTCTCTTGCTGCTTTTAAGATTCTTTATCTTTAACCTTTGGCATTTTAAATATGATGTGTCTTGATGTGGTCCTCTTTGGGTCCAACTTGTTTGGGACTCTCTATATGCTTCTGGACTTGTATGTTTATTTCCTTCACCAAACTAGGCAAGTTTTCTTTCATTTTTTCAAGTAAGTTTTCAATTTCTTGCTGTTCTTCTTCCCCTTCTAGCATCCCTATGATTCAGATGTTGGCACTTTTGGAGATGTCCCAGAGTCGTCATCTTCTCTCCTCTTTTTTTTTTTTTTTTTTTTTTTTTTTTTTTTTTTTTTTTTTTTTTTTTTTTTTTTTTTTTTTTTTTTTTTTTTTTTTTTTTTGCATTCTTATTTCTTCATTCTTTACTGTTTGACTGTTTATTTCTTCCTTATGTTCCGAATCATTGAATTGAGCCCTGACTTCCTTCCCTTCACTGTTGGTTCCCTGTGGCTATTTCTTTATTTCACCTAGTGTAGCCTTTATTTCTTCTCTTACGCGTTTGCCATACTCAGTGAGTTCTCTGAGCATCCTTATACCAGTGTTTTGAACTCTGTATCTGATCAGTTGGCTATCTTAGTTTTGCTTAGTTCTTTTTCTGGATTTTTGATCTGTGCTTTCATTTGAGCCATATTTCTTTGTGTCCTCAATTTAGCAGCCTCCCCATGTTAGTTTCTGTGTATTAGGTAGAGCTGCTTTGACTCCCTGTCTTGGTGCACCTGTTATACCCTGGGTAATCGCCAGGCTGAGGCAACCTGCTTCACCACTTTGTGGCGCTGTATGTGGGTTCCCTTTTCATTTTGTTGATGAAACTTTAGCTGTGCAAAAACTTTTTAGTTTAATGTAGTCTCATTTATTTATTTTTTCCTTTATTTCCCTTGCTCTATGAGACATTGGCAAAAAATATTGCTACAAGAGTTTTCTTCTAGGATTTTTATGTTTTCACTGCTTATATTTAAGTCTTTTATCCATTTTGAGTTTATTCTTGTATATGGTGTAAGTTGGTGGTCTAGTTTCTTTTTTTTTTTTGGCATGTTCCTTTCCAGTTTTCCCAGCACCGTTTATTGAAGAGACTGACTTTATTCCATTGTATGCTCTTGCCTCCTTTGTCAAATACTAATTGGCCATGTAGGCATGGATTTATTTCTGTGCTCTCTGTTCTGTTCCATTGATTTACATGCCTGTTCTTATGCCAGTAGCAGGCTGTTGATTACAGTGGCTATCCCTCCAACTTTGTTCTTTTTTCTCAAGATTGCTGAGGCTATTTGGGATCTTTTCTGACTCCATATAAATTTTTGGAATATTTGTTCTAGATCTCTGAAGTAAGCCATAGGTATTTAAATAGGAATTGTGTTGAATCTGTAGATTGCTTTGAATAGTATGTACATTTTTATAATGTTCATTCTATCCATCCATGAACACGGTGTACGCATCCACTTATTTGTACGTTCCTCAATTGCTTCAGTGTCCTATAATTTTCCAGGTAAAGGTCTTTTACCTCCTTCGTTAAATTTATTTCTAAGTATCTCATTTTTTAGTGTGTTGCAATAGTAAATGGGGATTGTTTTCTTAATTTCTCTTTCTGATAATTCATTATTGGTGTATAGAAATGCCACTGATTTCTGAATGTCATAATTTTGTACCCTGCTACTTTGCCAAATTCATTTATTAGATCTAGTAGCTTTTCGGTGGAGTCTTGAGTGTTTTCTATGCACAA